>SKCR01022771.1:0-292455 GCA_019454045.1 Zanthoxylum bungeanum
CAATATAAATCTGGTTATACCCTGCAAACCCATCCATGAATGAATACACTTGGTATCTCGCGGTGGAGTCTACTAAAGAATCAATCGTAGTGTAGGACACAGAAATCGGCGACGCTGTTCCAGGCTTGTGGCCCGGTTGGGAGTACCGAGTAGCCCACGGGGGACTAAACTGGAGAATAAATGAGTCGCCACCTAGTGTGAACTGGGAAATGATTTAAGGCCGCACTCATCCCTCGCAAGGGAAGACCTCAAACCGTTGGGTTCGGAATGGTCCCTTACTTATATCACTTGTAATGAACGGATTTATGCAATAATCTAACCAAGTCTACGCAAAATACATATGCAAGAATAACCTATATCTAAGTTTGCATACAACCTATATCTAAGTTTGCATGCATAGAAGTAAGTGAAATAAAGGCAAGCACGCAATCTCATGAACGTTTCCTCAAACGGTACGTGGAGTTGTATCCCAAGTACAGACCGCACTATCGTCCATTCGGATTCGGCTACGGAATTTATGTATGGGTTTCCATCCGATATACCACGAGAAGATAACAAGCAATTATTAACACAACGCAATCATGAACCCAATGTTGACATACATGAAATATGATAATACATATAACTATAAATAACCGAAGAGACGAATAATAAACTAAAATGCGAAATAATGAAGAAAGATAAATAACACAAAATAAATACGGAATAATAAAGCAACAATAAACATAAATTAAATGCGAAATAATAAAAGACTAATAATATGAGATAAAGTCGGAAATAATAAATATGTGACCAAAGAATTGGCCATTTTCAATGTAGGACATCGCATACCCGGTTGGACGTATTCCACGTCCAACCAAGCATGCCGTGTCCGGGATAACAAAATAAAATATAGCAAAGGGTGCCCTCAGGTCTTACCTTTTAAGTCGCTTCTCGGGAGTGCGTTGGGACGTCGCCGGAAGGGTTAGTGTTTCCGTTGTTTTGGGCGGCTATTTTCTCTCGATTTGAGCTGCTGTTTTCTCTCGATTTGTTCGGCAGTTTGGGTTTGCTAGTTAGAGGGTTATTTGTTGTTTGTTTCGGTCAGGGCTGTACGTGAATGCGCATGCATCCAAATTCAATTAGGGTTTACAACGTGCGCATGAATCAAAGGAACATCACGTGAAGAATATGGGCAGTTGCCATGTGTTAGAAAAAGTGAGCAGTAAGCGCATGAAAGAGAATTTGGACAAGAAAGAAAAGGATGCTGGATAAAAAAACAAAAATTAAAACGCAGGCAAAGTTCGCAGGAAAGAAATAATAAAAAAATAAACCCTAAAATAAAAATGAGAGTTGGCCACGTGAGTGGCTGTGCATGTATTATATATGAAAGTGGGCTACACGAATAGAGGGGGAGGAGGCTACCACGAAAGAACCCTAAGCCTGCGCATAAACGGAATGTGAACCAAGAGAGAGAGGCGAGCCGGGGTGTGAGTCTTTGTTGATGTCTTGTTTCCGTGGCCTGTGCGAGTTGGGAGAGATAGATGAGAGGCGTCAGAGTGTGTGTTTTCTGTGTCTGGAATCAGAGAGGCGAGAGGGTGGCCGAGTGAGTTAGGGTTTGTTTGGGATTGTTTTCGAGTGTGCTACTTGTTTTTGTGAGGGAAGAAGGTGAGCCGATGAAGGTTATGGCCGTGTGGTTTTTTTGAGATGGAGCCCTTTTTCCGAGAGTTATAAGTGTTTTGGTGAGAGTGTTAAGTGCCGTGAATGTGGTGAATGAACTCTTAGGGTTTATTCACTTTGTGAAATTTTTTAGAGAGAGAGATAGGGCGTGAGAGAGAGAGAGAGAGTTGTGAGTGAAGAGAGCTCCCTTTGGGTTTTAGTTTGTGTGTCTTTTTATAGGAGTGGGTTAGGGTTGTCCTTGTATGGGTAGGAAATGAAGATTGTGTAATTATGGGGAAGATTTAATTAGTTTGTTATAAGGAAAATGATTTCTTTAATTTAGGAAGGTGATTTATTTAGTTTAGGAAAATGATTTAGGAGATTTGATTTGATTTATTTAATTTGGGAAGGTGATTTGATTTGATTTATTTAATTTGGGAAGGTGATTTATTTAGATTTTAACATGTGTTTAATTATTTTGGATTGGGCTTGGTGGCTTGGGCGTGTGGCTTGGCCTTTTTTTGGTGGGCTTAGGCGTGTGGTTGGCTCTTTGGTGGGCTGCGGGGGTTTTGGGCCGAGGATAAATTTTAAAACAGAGGTCCAACGAGCGAACCCGAGGCTAAGCAAATGAATTTAATCCAACAAGGTATTGATTTTTGAATTTTCCCTTCCGACGTCCGTTTCCCACGACTTCCGTAACTTAAAGGGTATGCCTCCGTATGAGGCTCATCATCGGGGCTTATATGCAAAAATGCAGTGCCTACAGTCACCCCCACTTTGATGGGACTTGTGCAGTGTGTGATAATGACAATCCTATCAAGGTTATGCATTCATTTTTACTTACCTGGCTCGCCAGCTGCTGCTTGACTTCCCTGTTGCTTCGAACTGAGTTGATCTGGTGGTGAGGTGCTGCGACCCCTGAGGTTCATGCCTGTAAGATGCTGCGATCTCTAGGAATCACTATCGGACCGAGCTGATATAGTGGCGAGATTCTTCAACCCCTTGGATTTGTTCCCGAACCACCGAATGTGGGCTTTGTTCCCTAGGCTTTATTCCCGAACTGTGGAGATAAGTTGTGGTCCCCTTCCAAACCTTGCTCCATTCCCGAAGTGCCATTCCCGGCATGCTAAACCTTATTCTCGAGGCGTCGGTGGTCCCCTTCTGAACCTTGCTCCATTCCCGGAGCGCCATACTCGGCATGCTAAACCTCATTCCCGAGGCGTCACGGTTGTGGGCCTCGACCCATGCTCCATTCCCGCAGCGCCATTCCCGACATGTGATGATATGGGCCTCGACCCATGCTCCATTCCCGGAGCGCCATTCCCGGCATCGCTGATGTGGGCCTCGACCCATGCTCTATTCCCGGAGTGCCATTCCCGGCGTGTGATGATGTGGGCCTCGACCCATGCTCCATTCCCGGAGTGCCATTCCCGGAATCACTGATGTGGGCCTCGACCCATGCTCCATTCCCGGAGCGCCATTCCCGGCATGTGATGATATAGCCCTCGACCCATGCTCCATTCCCGGGGCGCCATTCCCGATATGTGATGATATGGGCCTCGACCCATACTCCATTCTCGGAGCGCCATTCCCGGCATGTGATGATATGGGCCTCGACCCATGCTCCATTCCCGGAGCGCCATTCCTGGCATCGCTGATGTGGGCCTCGACCCATGCTCTATTCCCGGAGCGTCATTCCCGGCGTGTGATGATGTTGGGCCTCAACCCATGCTCCATTCCCGGAGCGCCATTCCCGGAATCATTGATGTGGGCCTCGACCCATGCTCCATTCTCGGAGCGCCATTCCCAGCATCGCTGATGTGGGCCTCGACCCATGCTCCATTCCCAGTGCTGCTGATAATGTGGGCCTCGACCCTGGGATTCATTCCCCAAACTACTGATACTGTGGGCCTTGACCCTGGGATTCATTCCCCAAAAATGCTGAAACTGTGAACCTCGATCCTGGGGTTCAGTCCCGAAATTGCTGATACTGTGGGCCTCGACCCTGGGATTCATTCCCCAAAACTACTGATAGTGTGGGTCTCGACCCTTGGATTCATTCCCGAACTGCTGACAACGTGGGCCTCGACCCTGGGATTCATTCCCGAAATTGCTGACAACGTGGGCCTTGACTCTGGGATTCATTCCCCAAAAATGCTGATACTGTGGACCTTGATCTTGGGGTTCAGTCCCCAAACTGCTGATACTGTGGGCCTCGACCCTGGGATTCATTCCCCAAAACTGCTGATACTGTGGGCCTCGACCCTGGGATTCATTCCCGAACTGCTAACAATATGGGCCTCGACCCTGGGATTCATTCTTGAAATTACTGACAATGTGGGCCTCGACCCTGGGATTCATTCCCGAAACCGCTGACAATGTGGGCCTCGACCCTGGGATTCATTCCCCAAACTGCTTGTCTTTGCCGCCTTTTCCTTTTCTTCAAAACCTGCGAACAAAAACAAAACAAAAAAATTACGTGCATGTGACGTGTATGCATGAATATATTTCCTATTTCGATGGGTTAAGCCTTCCTTGTGCTCCTTGGTGCTTCTTGCCTACAAAAGTCTTTGATCGCCCCCTAGGTCTGCTTACAGTTTCCTTTTGTCAGTTCTTTTCTGGTGATTGGTCAGTTCTCTTTTGTCTCATGGCTCAAGTTCTCGATACATCCCTTATTCGCGAGGTGGTAGACTGGTCGCCCCCAGACTTGGTTTAGCTTTTTGTTATTCATTGCTTGCACTCGGCCAAAGTAGATCATTTGATGCGGTGTTCCGTACTGTCATGCCACATTACTCTTTTTTACGAGGTAGTCCCAATAGTTGTACATATTGTTGCCCTCAAAAGATGCTCAGTGTCAAAACCAGAGAACCTTCAAAACATTCAATGCAACTCAAATCCAAATGTTTGAATAAATGATCTAAGCCAGACTCAAAGTGTGTGTGTGCAAATGTTCCTTTGCAAATTCATCCCCAGGTAAGCCAACTCAATGATTTCGTCAAAAAATTGGGATCGATAGGTCAAACCAACCTAGATGTCTCAATTATGCCTTGCAGTTGCTTTTCTGTGCTCAATGCGGTATGATTTTCTTTCTCTTTTGTCTTTTTTTTTTCTTTTCGTTTTGAACTTATTTCATTTTCTTTTCTTTTTTTTAACACACCTACCCTTTAAGGTATCATTTCTCCATATGGTGGTCCTAATACTCGCCCATGGGTAGCTTGAAGCTTATCGGTATAGGTGGTTTAATTCTTTTCCTTAGAGACTTTTCTTTTATTTTCAACCATACCACACATCATAACATAAGCAAATCAGGATAGACATTTAGGCGAACGGTCATTCATCGACCTACCATTTCTTCAACTAGTCACTTTGCTAACTACTCCGGTTTTCACTGCTAAGAACCATAATCAAGTGCTTACGAGTCTAACATAGATTAATTACTCAAAGTATCAGATAAAAGCACATCAAGAGTTTATCGTTTCCAAGATTTCACCGTAAAGTAATCAATTTCATCATCGGACTTATGTCTAACTATTGAGGACTAAGAAAAAACATTGGTTTTCTTTTTTTTTTTTCTTTTTTTTTTCACAATGGTCTTTCTATCATTGCTGTAAAATTTTCTATTTCTCGGCTTCCTTTTCCCCGATATCCATGTTTGTTAAACTCTTCTTTGAAAAGTCTTCTTTTTCCTAACCCAATGGATATCTATGATGGCTTTTAAGAAACGGGGTTAACATGATGCGTGTATGCATGAGATGCATGAGATGCCAGTGGTTATCAAAACAACATATATCCCTCGACCTTATGTCTCCCACACTCGTGGTAAGTCCATTTCTGTCTTAGGTATGGCTTATTTTATGCACCAATGTGAGGTACACAGAATCGCTCTCTCCTATGCTACGGGGTGAACCTCGGCCACTTCTGTCCTTTTCCATCGGTAAAAGACAAAGACCGCCAATTTACAACATGGAATAAGCCGATTATGGGATCATGCCATTGTCTAGAAACGATGAATTGGGCTTTCGGCGACCGTGGTCATGGGGATAAACTTGGAAGCATCCAAAAGTATACAAATATATCATAATAGGCGTTCTCCTTCTGGATGAAAGCCAGTGCGGATATCAGACTCATGCTTCTGGCATACTTGGATCATGTTTGGATTTTTTAAGCCCATCAAAGTTTTCATACAAGTTGGCCCATTATCATTTTAAAGCATTCAGTCCCATTATTGCGAGGTGGCAAACTTGTCCCAGTTGCAAAAGGCCCAATAGGTTTACACTTTTGCGATAACATGGCTAAATAACTTCAAATGATACGGGGCCCAAACACAAAGTGGCCTATCAGCATTTTAGAATCTTTTGGCCCAATTGTAATAAGAACACGAAGTCGTCCCAGTTTAAATGGCGCAACAAGTTCACAGCTCATGACGAAAGGTCCAACTGAATCCAAATGATGATAGTCCCAAACACAAGCATAAATGAATGGTTTCTATTGGTCATACAACTACGGTTTTGCATGTGGATTTATGGGAGTCTAGACAAAGGCTCCCGCTGGCGAGGATTACCCACAACTAGGTCTCCCCACTCAAGGGTTCGAGCGACCAAGTGAGCGCACCTTTTTTTATACGCTAGGTACGTGCCAACGAGTGATGATACATGAATGACTGTCAAATGGATTTCTTATTGAAGATTTCCCAAAGGGAGGGTGGAGCGGACTCTCTTAAATACCCAAGCCTCTTAGGCTCTTATCGTCTTGGTGACAGGAATAAACAATAGGTCCTCCAAATTAGTCCATCATGGTAAGCTTTGAGTAAATGATTATCTAGGTGCCTTCACAGCTTTTCCTTATAGAAAGGTAGTGAATGAAGGAAGACACCAAACCATTACCTAGCTCTAATAGTGCCTTTGATTAAACCCCTTTCACCCACTGTAGACACGGTTAACTAAAACAAAAATCACAAACATTACAATATTATTTCGGGCTGATTCTCTATCCCCAGTGGAGTCGCCAGACTGTAGGACACAGAAATCGGTGATGCTGTTCCAGGCTCGCGGCCTGGTCAGGAGTACGGAGTAGCCCGCGGAGGACTAAACCGGAGAATAAAGGAGTCGCCACCTAGTGTGAACTGGAAAATGATTTAAGGCCGCACTCACCCCTCGCAAGGGAAGACCTCAAACCGTTGGGTTCCGAATGGTCCCTTACTTATGTCACTTGTAATGAACGGATTTATGCAATAATCTAACCAAGTCTACGCAACATACATACGCAAGAATAACCTATATCTAAGTTTGCATGCATAGAAGTAAGTGAAATAAAGGCAAGCACGCAATCTCATGAACGTTTCCTCAAGCGGTACGTGGAGTTGTATCCCATGTACAGACCGCACTACCGTCCATTCGGATTTGGTTACAGAATTTATGTCTGGGTTTCCATCCGATATACCACGAGAAGATAACAAGAAATTATTAACACAACGCAATCATGAACCCAATGTTGGCATACATGAAATATGATAATGCATATAACTATAAAAAACCGAAGAGACGAATAATAAACTAAAATGCGAAATAATGAAGAAAGATAAATAGCACAAAATAAATACGGAATAATAAAGCAACAATAAACGTAAATTAAATGCGAAATAATAAAAGACTAATAATATGAGATAAAGTCGGAAATAATAAATATGTGACCAAAGAATTTGGCCGTTTTCAATGTAGGACTCACATATCCGGTTGGACGTATTCCACTTCCAACCAAGCATGCCGTGTCCGGGATAACAAAATAAAATATAGCAAAGGGTGCCCTCAGGTCTTACATTTTAAGTCGCTTCTCAGGAGTGCGTTGGGACGTCGCCGGAAGGGTTAGTGTTTCCGTTGTTTTGGGCTGCTGTTTTCTCTCGATTTGAGCTGTTGTTTTCTCTCGATTTGTTCGGCAGTTTAGGTTTGCTAGTTAGAGGGTTATTTGTTGTTTGTTTTGGTCAGGGGCTGTACGTGAATGGGCATGCATCCAAATTCAATTAGGTTAAATTGGGGCATGCAACGTGCGCATAAATCAAAAGAATATCACGTGAAGAATAGGGGCAGCTGCCGTGTGTTAGAAAAGAGAGCAGCAGGCACATGAAGAGAATTTGGACAAGAAAGAAAAGACTGCTGGATAAAAAAACAAAAATTAAAACGCAGAAAAAGTACGTAGGAAAGAAATAATAAAAAAATAAACCCTAAAACAAAAAGGAGAGTTGGCCACGTGAGTGGATGTGCATGTATTATATATGAAAGTGGGCTGCATGCATAGAGGGGGAGGAGGCTACCATGAAAGAATCCTAAGCCTGCGCATAAACGGAAAGTAAACCAAGAGAGAGAGGCGAACCGTAGGCTTAGGGTATTGGTTTTTTTAGCGTTGCCAAGTTTAAATTTCTAAAGTCTGGCAAATTCTCAACTTTTCATTCTTCTTCATAACTTGGACCAATGTTTGATAACCATTCTACATATCTGGTCATCCTGATGAATTTTGAGTTTAATAGACGTTCGACTTATTTCTTATTGTCAGGTATGACATTGGGTGCAAACCTTCAGGGGGGTTGTTTATATGGTTTGTAGTTTGGTTTAATGGGCAATCTGTGCTCTACCAAAATTTTATCTAAACATGCATTTCCTCATAGTCCCAAGAAAAATAATCTTTATACCTTTCTAAGAGAGAAATTAATTCTTCACGTACCTGGGTATCAAGTTTCTTGCTAATATAAATACTGCGCTTGTCGCTCTCATCTCCCAAGTCCACTTCTTCCAAAATATCTTGTGCCCTTGTAATGTTCTTCTTCTGATGTTCATTCAAAGTGTATTTTAAATCTTTCTCTTCCCCCCTTGGTTGTTCGTCCAATTCATTTTTCCGTTCGTCCAAACAATCCACCCTGTATGCCTATCTTATTCTGCCTTCTATCTGATGCGTTATCAATTTTCCTTTTAAGGCTGAGATTGCAGCCTGGTATCGATTTTGACTTCCCGTTCCCGCACATAAGCCATTAAGTTGGCTTTGGTAGCCGTGAGTGCGGCTTGTTCTTTAATCCATTCGCCATCCTTCATTTGAATTGCTGGTTTAATGGCCGAATACTGGCCTTTCAAAGGCCACTATAGTTGGCCTTATTTGTATGAATAAATCATTTAATAACTCTGCGACATATGGCTCATCATTTTGGACTACTACGGACGGATTCCCCATTTCATCTAACATTCTGGCCGGTCAGTAATTCCCTTCGTACATGAAATATTCCACCGAATTTGTTTCTATTGCGAAAGGTCTATTATCGGCGTGCACCACTTCGAATTCGTCCTTCTGATTCCAAAAAACCAAACATTGATGGAGAGAATAAGGTATACATCGACTACCATAGATCTAATCTCGTCCCAAAAGCATGTTATACATGGTTGGTCCGTCTATAACAAAAAACACTGTTGTCTTAGTGGTGCTCCCTACCTGTAAGTCTAATGGGATGAATACTTTAGCTGTTGTTGCTCCCCCATTGAAGCTTGTGAGTAATACTTCCGTTGGGATGAGATCGGCCTTTGACTTCGATAATCGCCCCAACATCCTAACTGAGATAGCTTTCATGGCCGCCCCGTTGTCGATCAATACTTTGGTGACTGGTATTCCATTTGCCTTTGCCTTCACATACAGTGGTTAGAGATGCTTTGTCATTTGCTGGGGCGGTTTCGGGAACGTCACTTTTCAAATTCTTATTTTCATTGCTTGTCCATCACTTACATCTTCTCGAGGTGAATCCTCCTCTACATCCCATTCGGAAGGTGGCAATGTAGACGAGCCATTGTATGATGTATCACAGGTAAGTATCCTATATTTCTCTGCTCTGGTTATGATCCATTTTATTTTGGACTTTCCGTATAGCACGAGTTATGAGGATCGAACCAAGTCCTCCCCCAGTGTCCCCACGGCTGGATTTCTAGCTTTGTCTAACTCCTTAAGAAGTCGACTTTGTGTTGTCCCCCTCTCCGTGCTTCGACACTCATATCTATTTCTTCGTCTACATCTGTCAGCTCGTTATCCGAAACCTCCATGCTTTCCATGGTAAGCATTGCAAATACCGTCTCCTCCCCGTCATAAATATCTTCACTCCTTCAAGGGGTCCCATCATTGTCTCGTTTAAACTTTTCAGACAGCAAGTAACGAGTAGCCACAATCGGTGGCATGCTGCCAAACTGAATAACAATGGGTGGTTCTTCATCATCCGTCTCATCTCGCTTCTTTTATCGGTCAAAACTTGGTTCGGTCTTTACAGTCTCGACTGATTCCCTCTTCGCCACCACCATCCTTGGCATCCATAACTAACCTTCTTTTCATAGGGGTGTCAGTTGGGAGGACATGGCCTCGCTTTTCATGGCCAGTGGGAGCTTTCACCTCACACCGCTGGCGCATCATCTGGCCATAATTCTTTTTATGTCTTCTAAACTACATCATTGTCATCTCATCCATATGAACATAGTTCTTCCATTGCTGGTTATAGGAATGCCAAACATTGTGCCGATGAAACCTCGACCTAAAAGTCTTGATGTTTTTGACGAAGTTTGAGTATTCTCCAGAGAACCTTGGTGTGAAGGTTTTCGGATGCCACGCTGTCGTCTCCCTTTTTGGTGGATCCCTTTCACATATTTCCTCCAGTTCTTTCATCCATTCTATATTGTTCTGACAGTGAATACACAAATTTATGGAACATTTCCTTCTTGGTGCAGCTCTATCCTCTTAAGAGCACTAGGGCGTTGATCATTCATATTCAATTCCAACGGTTTAGGGAACGGGTTGTCGTCCACAACCATCTTGTCCTTTTTTTCGAACGTTAATCGTCAAGATTCTATGGCATCTTATAACACATTCCGAAACACAAGGCAACTGTTAGTTGAATGAGACCATGTATTATGCCACTTATAATATTTCTTATCGCTAATTTGCTCGGGGCTTGCCAATTTGTGACGGTCATTTAATTTAATTTGTTTATCTTTATATAATTGATCAAATATGGCATCAACTTTAGTGACGTCAAAAGAAAAAGTCATACTTTTTTTATCTTTTTCTATCTCTGAGCGTGGTTCGGCCCACGTCTTACAGACATATAACTTTCCCTTAATTAATTCGGCCAGACATAGGTCGGCCGATTCAAAATTAATTTCTCTTACCTCATAGTTTGCATTCCTATAATAAGTCCTGTAGAACACAGAAATCGATGACGCGCTGTCAGGGCTCGCGGTCCTGTCGGGAGTACGGAGTAGCTCGCGGGGGACTAAACCGGAGAAATAAAATGGATTCGCCACCCAGTGTGAACTGGGAAATGATTTAAGGCCGCACTTACCCCTCACAAGGGAAGACCTCAAACCGTTGGGTTCGGAATGGTCCCTTACTTATGCCAATTGTAATGAAAAGATTTATGCAATAGTATAACCAAGTCTTATGTAACGCATGCAAGATAACTTAATCTACACACAAGTTTGCACACCATAATTGCAAATAAAAACGAAGGCAAAACGCATAATTCATAAACGCATTAAACGATGAAGCGCAATAATGTAACTAATAGCAACTATAAAGGCATTAATAATAAAAGCGAGCACACAATCTCATGAGCATATCAAATAAATAAATGCGGAAATATAAATAACTAATAACGGTAAAAGCGTCAATAATGAAATGATATGATTAATTATGTAATGCAAAAGAAATGACCAAAGACGCGAACATGCATGAGATGTGATGAAAAGAAATATGTTCACTGTATGTGTGTTCGTGTAACGTTTGAAAATGTGTTCGAACGGTAAACATAATGTTCACATTCATATAGCGTTCTGAAACGCGTTCGAATGGGATAAGGCCTGATGCATGATAAAACAGAATACATGCGCGTTCGAGTAGTGTTCTGAAACGTGTTCGAACGTAAATGAGACAGAATGTCAATGTTCGTATATCGTTAGGAAACACGTTCGAACAGGATAAGACCTGATGCATGATAAAACAAAACGCATGCGCATTTGAGTAGCGTTCTTAAACGCGTCGAACGGACTGAGGCAGAATGCATACGTTTGTGTAGCGTTCGGAAACACGTTCGAATGAAATTACCAAAATGGTATCTGAAATGACGCAAACCCATGCGTGAATAAACAGATACATAATATATGACCACATACGCCCGATTGAACATATTTCACATTCAATCAAGTGTACTTCGTCCGACGCGGCAAAACGTGTGGTAAAGGTAACCTTTTGGCTTTTCCCTCGAATAGAGGACCTTTAATCCGACCTAGTTAGCCCATGCGCATTAGATTAACAATAAAGAAACGACACATAGAAAATAAGTAGCGGAACAATGAACACAAAAATGCCTAAAGACACGGTAAAGGAACCTGTCCAGAATGCCCGCGTTCGTGTAGCGTTCAGAAACGCATTCGAACGGGGCCGAGGCAGAATACATGCGTTCGAGTAGCATTCGGGAACGCGTTCGAAATGGATGACGAAAGTGGCATATGTAATGCAATAAACACATGCGGGAATGTTTCCCCAAGCGGTACGTGGAGTTGTATCCCAAGTACAGACCGCACTACCGTCCATTCGGATTTGGCTAAGGAATTTATGTCTGGGTTTCCAGCTGATATACACGAGAGGCAACATTCAAGCGCTAATACAATGCAATCATGAAAATAGACGTGAAGTATGATAATGCATATAACAACACATAAACGAAGAGACAAATATGTGGAATGATAAAAATCTAATAATATGAAATAAATGTGCGATATAAATAAAAGAACGTTAAAGAAAGAAGTGACCAAGAGTTTGGTCATCTTTGATATAGGACCTCGCACACCCGGTTGGACATATTTCATATCCAACTGAGTGTGCCGCATCCAACTACAAAATAAAAAGTAATAAAGGGTGCCCTCAGGTCTTACCTTTTTAAGTTGCTCCTCGGAAGTGCGTTATGTCGTCGCCAGAAAGGTTAATGCTCCGTTACTTTTCTGGTGTTCTGGTCCAATATTTTGCTTCGCTGTTCCGCTGTTTTTGCTACTGTTTTATCGGTCTTTCCTCGCTATTTTTAGCTGTTTCTTTGCTGCTGTTTGGTGAGTAAATTTTGGTGATATAGGGGACTGGTTTTGGGGTGTATTGGGTCACGGTTTTAGGGTATTGTGGGACTGGTTTTTGGGTGATTTTGGGACTGATTTTGGGGACTTCTTTTAGGGTTATTTTTGGTGGTTGGTGGGGTTGTGTTGAGGTGTCAATGCCGTGAGTGAATGGGTTTAATTGCGGATATCCAGTAACGTAGCGGAATAGTGGAAAATCAAATTTTTCGATTTCAAAATTTTTTCTCGGATTAATAAAATAAACTTATTTATTTTATTATCCAATAATCAAATTATGAAATAAAACACTATAAATCAAAATTTATGTGAATTTACCGAATTGTCCGTAAGCATTGTATTTTATTCATTTTAGTCCGAAACTTTTCAAAACAATTTTGAATGATTCTAAATCATTTATAATATGAATTTAACATGTCCCAAATGTCAAAATACAATTGGCAACAAAAATCCCAAAGTTTGACATCAAGGCCGTGAGCCTCAATGAAGCACAAAAATGTGCATTTTGCAATTTCAATGTTCAAAACACATCCAAATGAAATCCAATCAACATAAGAATTAATATGTATCATATACACATCCAAATACACAACATAAGTGAAAAGCCCCAAATTTGGAAGTGGTCTTAAACCCTAAATTTTCAATTTCTTCAAATTGGACAAATTAGACCAAATTTATTAAAACCAATACTTCAATCATGTTTCTTCCATTACAATCAAGCCTCACCACAATGAAACAACTATAGAACAAATATTGGTCATTTAAGAGTGGGTTAACAACTCTAGAATTACAACAAGGTTCTAAAACCATGAAAAGAATGCTAACTAGCTTATTAGCAACATCCTATCAACTTTATACATGCTCAACCCTTTTATCAAACTTTCATCCACCAAAAATACAAAGAATAAAGAATAGAAAAAACACAAGAACATCACAAGGTGAAGCCCACAACAAGAGGAACATTTTTCTCTCTAATGGAAGGTTGGAAATACTTACTAAATTCCAAGTTTTTCTTGGTTTTTTCCTTTCTTTCTCTCGAGCTTATTTTTCTTTATTCAATGGAGTTTTTGATAAAGTGTATTAGGTTAACAAAACCTAAATGAAACAAACAATATATACTTGCACACATCTTGCCTTGGCCGAATTTCAAGCATAGGAAAATATCATGATATTTTCAATTTTGTTTCATTTAAAGCCTTTTATCAACTTGCATTTTTAATCATCAAACCATTTAATGAATTAAAGTAAGTCAACAAAAGCAACTCAAGTCATTAAAATAAATATCTTAACTTTAAAATATTTATATTTTAATTAATTTAATCATTTAACAATTAAATAAATAATTAATTATTTAAATACAAATATATTAAATATATGTATTATATTTACATTAAATATCAAATACATATATATATTTATGATTTTAGTCAAATATCTCAATTTGACAATTAATTAATGTGAATTTGAATTAATCAAGCATTAAATGCAAATACACAAAAATTAAGGAAATGACTATCGGGTCCCTACACATGTATTTTACGTTTAACCTTTAAACGACTTTATAAATTTACTGACAATAATGTCCTATAAATAATGATAATATGTCATTTCTTGGAAATGATATTCCCATAATAACAATCGGTGAAAGCTTGGCTTTCATGAAAACTCTCCGAGAACTCGTACATTGAAAAATGTACGTGACCTGATGTCTCATACGCTTTGAGCATATGAAGTCACAAACACGCCAATCCAAGTGATAGTCACTGGATTGATGTTAAGAACATCCGTTAGTTTCTTAGAGAACTAAAGATGCTGTCTTAATCTATGGAGAAAGAGAACTTGAAGTGACTGGGATCACTACTGCAAGTTTCCTAAACCGATTAAACGACTATAAGTCGCAAACGATACTATAAGTTTGAATAACGGTACAGTGAGCTGGAAATCTTCCAAGCAAGATACTGTTAATGAATAAACAACAAATTCGGGTTATTGCTGCAGCTGAGGCAACAATGGAAGCCTTCTAGGTCGATAACAAATCTAATTAGATTAGATATAGTTCTGTTAGCAGGTGAGCTAGACGTCAGCACATGCTAAATAATTAATGGTCTCATCAATGATCCAGATACATACTTCGATATTCATCTGATTCGTTCGGATCATACATCGTGACGATGTGATGATCGAATAAATCGCATCAGATGATAATCATGCAAATCCGTTGACGAAAGCCTTTCCTCAGCAGTTTGAGCCAACCGTACATAGTTCGGGTGTTAGACACTCGAATGACTGGCTATAGGCCAAGTGGGAGATTGTTGGACAATTATGACCCATAGCGTCACTATTTGTACAGATCATAGTGTTATTGTACAAATTAACTATGTGATAAAGGAGATTGCACTCTTATCATTTGTGATTAGATCACCTAGATATATAAATGATAGGAGGTCCTTATGATTTGTTTCTGGATTAAGAATGATATGAGACAGTATCAGTCCAGGAAGGATAAATCATTAAATATCACTAGTCAGAGTATTATCGAGATGGATATCGATAAATACGTAAAAGACTAGTATTAGACTTGTGCGCGTTGTGATGGCACAACGACATAGTTCTCATATATTTGGGTATAGGATACTCATGCAAGTGTAATAGGAGGTTGTGTTTTACCGATGGTACGGGAAACAGCTTCGCTCTGGATAGACCCCATCGGAATTCCATTGGTAGTATGACTATGTTTCTATGGAAGTCCGAAATTAGGGTAGTTGTATTTGGTCTTAACTTGAGACTTGCACCGCTAATACTTACGACAATCAATATACTTTGGTTTTGGTCGTCCAGGGCTTTAACCGGTTTCTGTGTACTCCTCTTCTGGGTATATCAAGAATCGTAGTATGTTGGGTGTGATGTCATGATGAAGGTATCACTCCAGTCATATGGAGATGATGGTCACGTAGGATACGGGACTGGTTCTCTTAAATGCTGCAGCTATCGGGATATTATGACTAGGTCATGTATATCCGATTATAGAGACTAGTCACCAGACATCCGATATGTGCTTCGTACGGGGCAGACACAATTCCAGCCCTAGGCCTAGCACGTGATCATCCGATACTGGATCGACATTCACAATACTACGTATACTATGCCTGATATAGATCCTTATATTCCTGTAAGGATATTTCTGGAGAATTGGGTAGGCATGGCGCTTTGCATGAAGCCAACATTGTCTTGTAAATCGGTATAAACGTAGTACGAGGTACTTACGTGTTCGGATAGTCCAACGACCGTATTTACTGCCAACATATCCGGGGATCTCATGGGTCACTTCCCGAAGATTCACCGATGACTATGACTCACACTTTTAATTAATCTAGGATTAATTAGAAGAGAGAGAAAATTAATCTGGGATTAATTACATAAATATTTTATCTGGGATAAAATATCGATTAAAGAGAGATAACGATTAATTTGGAATTAATAAATTAATTAATATATTAGATATATTAAACGAAATTGGATTTCGACGCGGAATTAAAATTAGATTTTAATTCGGGCGAACGAATTAATTTAAAATTAATTCGTTAGTGATGTGAATAGTCGCTAGGCATAATCATTTAATTACGTCGCAACGGAAAATTCCTTAATTTGGAATTAGCGAACCCGAGCCCGGGATTATTTACGAGCGCATTCGCATTTCGAAGTCGAGTGCGGTACGCAAGTCAAATCAAGCGTCAAATCATTAGTCGCATCAAGCGTCAAATCATTAGTCACTTTGAGTGATGTGACAACTTGTCACATTGATTGATTGATTGATGTGAGTTGATGGGAGTTGTTGAAAAGCTTGAAAGACATTTACAATTTTTAATTGGTATTTTGACTTTTTGGTTTTGTGTATTAGATATACAAAAACCTAAAAAAAATTAATCAACTTATTCTCTCTCATTGGCTCACGAATTGGAGCAAAAAATCCTCTCTCTCACTCGGCCATTTGGCCATTTTCTTCACTGGTGTTTCTGGGTAGAAACCGTGAGATGGGAAGCAAAAGTGTGGCGATTTTGTGGCAAAATCGTCAAGAGCTAGCACTCCGAGAGACATGCGAAGGTGATAGAGAAGTCCACCCATGAGCATGGAAGTTCAACACAAGCTTGGAGCTTGCTTGGAGGACCTCATTTGGCTGAAAATAGAGGACCATTTCACAGCTCACTGCCAAGCATGAAGGGAGGTAGAAAATCAGATTTTTGTTCGTCGCCGCGTCGCTCAACCGATCGATGTGAGTATTCCGCAACTCCTCATTGTATTCACACTTGTTTCGTGCTTGTTTAATGATCTTGGGATGCTTAGAAAATTCCAACAATGGTATCTATGAGCAAGGTTGAGCATGAAAATTTTAGGGCTTAAAAATTGGGGTAAAATGAATTTGAGCATGATTTAATGAAATTGGATGAATTAGTATGCTTAAATGTGTTTTAATTGATGATTGATTGGATCAATTTGATGAAATTTTGTTTGGAACATTTTTCCCCAAATTTTTTGTCTTGGCCGAGAGGTGAAGAACCCTAAATTGTCTTGGAATTTTGTTTTTTGAGTCATTGGATGACTTGGAAACAATTGGGGATGTTGATTTAATGTTGATTTGGATTCAATTGGATTGAATTTGATTTGGACATTGAAATCCCTATGAAGCCGAGACTTTGAGCATGAATATTGAGTTTGATTTTTTGTTAAATTGTGTTGGACATGATTTAATGTTGATGAGCATGATTAATTAGGCTAATTGATGTTTTAGAAATATAAATTGGGTAATTAATTATGTAATGCACTTTGAGTAATTAAATTATGAAATTGGATTTTTTGTTATTTAATTATTTGGGCTTAAAATTGGATTTGGGCTTGAAATGTTGTAATTGGGCATATGGGCTTGGTTGTACTAAGTTGGGTTTAGGCAAAATTGGTTGGATCCAATTAGGCCCAAAACTGCCTCCATAAAGCCCAAATGCGACTAATTAACCTTTAAAGTTTAATTGGGCCTAATGGGCCTAAATTGATTTTCTGGGCTTATGGGGTAACTCCCTGATTGGACTTTGGTTATGGGTTTGACCCGAGTTGACCAGAAGTCCACGCCTTAAAGAAATTAATTAAAAGCCCATTGGACTTTATTAATTAATATTGGATATTAATCGAGCTTTGAGACCCGTAACGATTAAAATTTGGAATTTAAGTCGTAAAAAGTTCATTAATAAAGTGTAATATTTAATTTGGAATTAAATAGCGGATTAGTATTAAATACAAATTGAAATTAGATTTAATTTTGTAGTTTAATTTAATTCGAGAATTCATACTTTCAGTACTTATTCGCAAAACGAGTTTGACTCGAGCAAAATCAAATCGTTGTTTGAACATTGGATGGTCACTAATTATCAGATTAATTAATTTGATTAGATTGATTGATAACATGCTGTGTGAATACATGGTTGCGATGCATGAATAATGTATATCAGATGGATATTAGATGGGTGGGGCAGCAATTTTAGAAATTGTTGTAATAAATTGATTTATTAATTGGACCTGCTGTGTCAGCCTTATCACCTCCTTATTCTTTGTATTCTCTTCCCACATATTCCCGTCAATGTAAATGAGGTTTCTTTAGAAGTGTAGTGTAATGGGTAGAGCAATACTATGTGCTAGCGGGAGAGAGAAAGGGAGAGATTTGATCTAGGATCAATGTGTAAAGTATCCATCCGCATATCATTATTATTTTATTTATACGCGCTTTATTATGTATTTTAGAATGCATGTTTAAGGGTATATGTGTTAGACATTATGTCCCATAGCGTCACTGTTTGTAAATGATATTGTATTATGGTACAAAATTAACTATGTGATAATGAAATTGCCTTTTGCCGTTTTTGTAATATTATTTTACTTTGACTTATAAATGGCGAAAGTCAATATGATTAGTACCTGGACTGAGAATGATATGAGACAGTATCAGTCCCCAAAGGTTTAATCATTAAAATATCCCTAGTCGTAGTATTATCGAGACTGGACATCGATAATGCGGAATAGACTAGTATTGCGCTTGTGCACGTTGTGAGGGCACAACGGCATAGTTCTCATATATTTAAGTATTGGATACTTATGCAAGTGCGATAGGAGGTTGTGTTTTACCGATGGTACGGAAAACAGCTTCGCTCTGGATAGACCCCGCGGAATCCCATTGGTAGTATGTCTACGTGTCTATGGGAGGCCGCATCAGGGTAGGTGTATATGGTCTTAACCTGAGACTTACATCGCTAGTACTTGCGACAATCGGTAAACTTTGGTTTTGGTGGTTGGGGACCTTAACCGGTTCTGTGTACACCTCTTCTGGGTTTATCGAGAATCGTAGTGTACTGGATGTGATGTCAAGATGGAAGTATCGCTTCAGACATATGGAGGTGATGATCACGCAGGACACAGAACTAGCACTCTATAAAAGGTTGCAACCGTCGGGACAATATGACCAGGTCAGGATTGTCCGATTTAAAGAGACTAGTTGCTTGATGTCCGATATATGTTTCGTACGGGGCAGACACATCTCCAGCCCCAGGCCTAGCATGTGATCATCTGATACTGGATCGATGTACGCAATACTACGGTATACTACGCCTGATACAGATCTTATATTCCTATAAGAATATTTCTGGAGAATTGGGTAGGCAGGGCGCTTTGCTAGAAGCCAACCTTGTCTTGTAAATCGGTAAAGACGTAGTACGAGGTACGTACGTGTTCGGATTATCCGACGACCGTATTTACTGCCAAAATATCCGGAGATCTCTGGGTCGCTTCCTGAAGATTCACCTATGATATTTGATTCGGACTTAATTAATCTGGATTAATTGCGGAGAAACTTTATCTTGGATAAAGTGCCTAATTTAGAGAGAGAACGATTAATTTGGAATTTAATCGATAAAATTATTGTATTCGATATAATAATCGAAATTCGATTTCGACGCGAAATTAAAATTAGATTTTAATTCGGGCATACGAGTTTAATTTAGAATTAATTCGTAAGCGACGTAAATAATAATTTCGCTAGGAGCGATTATTTATTTAAATCCGATTTAATTAACGTCGCGACGCTAGCTCGGTAATTTCGGAAATATCGAACCCGAACGCGTGAGTGGACGTGGGCCCACTTTCATTGGGAAACGTGTGGGGCCACATGACACTTGTCATTATATGCATTATTTAATTGATAAGGCATTGCATGGTGATAGTGTGCATTACACTCAAATGTTTTGCATGGAGTTTGAGTGGTTTGACACTCTAAACCATTGCATGGTTTGTGTCATAGATTTATTATTAATTTAATAAAATTATGGCATAAATATAAATTGATTTTTTGGTAAAACAATCAATAACACAAAACTCTTTCTCTCTCAAATTCTTCACATTGCCGTGAACTCCATGGAAGGACAAAGGAAGATTTGATCTTCTATTCTCCATTTTTGCTAGCACAAGCAAGGGATCAAAAGAGGTGATAGGGAAACCTTCAAAGAGCTTGGAATACAAAAGCTTGGAGCTTGAAGTCTTCTTCCTCTCTCTTGGCCGAATCTTCCAACACTTGGAGCTTCCACCATTTGATCATCTTCTTCATCACATAGCTTTGTAAGTATGATTCCGCCATGCTTCAAGTCTTTTATATATATTCATTTATAGTATTCATGAATGCTTAATCTTTCCTTGGGACATATTATAGAAACCAATAATGGTATCATGGAGCCATGTTTAAGCATGAAAATACTTTAGGTTAAAATTTGGGTAAAATTGATGAAAGCATGTTCTTGTGAAATTTGATGAATGAGTATGCTTATATGTATGTTAAATGACATTATATGAAATCAATTTTATGAAAAATGCTTTGGATGATTTTTCCCCAAAAATTTCAACCTTGGCGAATGGGTGTGGTAAATTGATAAAAAGCATGTTCTTGTGAAATTTGATGAATAAGTATGCTTGCATGTATATAGAATGATATTACATGGAATCAATTTTATGAAAAATGCATTGGATGATTTTTCCCAAAAAATATTGACCTTGGCCGAATGGCATGAAGAAATTGATATAAGCATGTTCTTATGAAATTTGATTAATAGTATGCTTGCATGTGTATAACATGATGTTATATGGAATCAATTTTATGAAAAATGCATTGGATGATTTTTCCCCAAATTCATGCCTTGGCCGAATGTGTTGCTACTTGGAGTGGATTGGAATTTTTTGTGTTTAAGATCATTGGATGACTTAGAACGTCTACGGGACGAAGATTAGTAATTCAATCGGATTGAAAAACAAATCGACACAAAAAAAACTCACCTTGGCCGAATGTACAAGGACATGAGAAGGAGTTGATTTTTTGTTAAAATTAATGTTGGACATTTATTTTGAACAATAAATGATTAATAAATTAAATGGGTATTTTTTGAAATATTTGGTTTAATATATTAATCTTGGTTTTACACTTTAATTAATTGGACTTTAATGTTTGGAATATTAAAATTTAATTAATGGGCTTAATTGGTGAATTGGGCTTTTAATATTAGATTTGGGCCAAATGGATTGGATCCAATTTGGGCCTAAATCACTCCATTAAGTCCAAATATAATATAATGGGCTTTAATAATTTAATTGGGCCTTATGGGCTTGAAATTGGTTTTATGGCACTTAAGGGTGATTCCTTATTTGGGCTTGGTAATTGGGTATGACCCACATTGACCAAAGCCCAAGCCTTAATAAATCAATTGAAAGCCCATTTGACTTGAATTAAATTAAACATTGGATGTTAGTTGGGCTTTGAGACCCAATAGAATTGGATTTAGAATCTAAGTCTTTAAAGCACGTTAAAAGTGTAAACATTTAATTTGGAATTAAATAATTGAATTAGTATTGAATACGAATTAAATTAGATTTAATTAGTAGTTCGATATAATTCGTGAATTCGTACCTTATGTACTTATTCTCAATCGAGTTGGACTCGCGCAAAATCAAACCGTTGTTTGAACATTGGATGATCACTTAAACAAAGACTAATTAATTGGATTAGATGGTTGTAAAAGCATGTCTTGTTTGAATATATATGTATGTGATGAATGAATAGTGTATATCGGATGGATATTAGAAGGGAAAGGGTAATTTTAGAAATTATTGTAAATTTGGAATTTATAAATTGGACCTGCGTGTCGAGCCTTATCTCTTTATCTCTTTGTATTCTCTTCTCACCTAATTCCCCTCAATGTAAATGAGGTTTCTCTTATTGTATTATGTAATTGGGTAGAAGTAGAATAGTGCTAACGGGGAGAGGAAAGGGAGTGTGATTTGTTCTAGGAACAAGTTGTTTATATATCCATCCGCATATCACTATTAATTTACTTTACGCGCTTTATGATGTTTTAGAAGCATGCTTAAGGGTGTATGATGATGAGACCTAACAGAGATAAATAAATTGGTTGCCAATTACGCGAAAATCCCTCCATTTATATTAAGCGAATATCCTTCCATTGAATGGTTCTTGTTCAAGATCCGAAGTTGGCATTGGTTTGTTTTTGACCAAAGTCAAGACCTTTGTCAATCAAGGATGTACTTGAATCATGAGAGTTTTGTTGCATATCGGTGTCTTGTCCAAATCGTGATTTTTATTGGCCAAAGTCAAGATCACTTTTGTCCAACGACATTGATTACGAAACTTTCCTCGTCAATGGGTCCCGCTTAACTGGAATCATTAGGTTTGTTTTTGGCCAAAGCCAAGGCCTAGTTGATTCGGAGGATAGGGTTAGGAAAATGTATTAGATACATTGACATTATACATATGTTTCGGACTTGGATGTCCACCTAACCCGGATCTAGGAATTGGATGAGATCCAATTGATCATGGAGATCTACCTATGTTAAATAGCATACAATTTTTATTGGCCAAAGTCAGGTTGTGTGTTATTTAACGGCATCCTAGCCCACTAGGAAATTCGATTTTCCCAGAGTTCTCTACAGAGGGTTAGAAACTTGAAGAAAATAGTGGGAGGCTATTATTGAATTTGCAATTTCATTCAGATATTTAGCCTTACGCGTCTTTCAAAATTATTTCGTCAATATTTTAAATAATTAGTTGGACTAATATATGTTATTTTACTTGTAACAGTTTGACTGTACCCATAACATCGTTGACTTTATAGTTGGACTATAGTTGTCAAGATGATAGGCAAAGGTAATATCCGCGACATAATCATGGGCGATATGTCTTCAAGGGACAAACTTTGCCGACTGGGAAATGAACCTCAAGATAGTGCTTGGGGCTGAGAGGATACTGTATACTATTCAGACACCTCTCCGCCTAAACCCACTGAGCCACTGGAGCTAGAGTTATGGAATTTTCATAGTGATGATTGTGACCAAGCTCAGTCATTTATGCTAGCTGCAATGACCCAGCATTTCAGACGCCAGAATAGGGATTTGGATCCCTATAACATGATGGCAAGATTGCGTGATCTTCACCGCACCAATAAGCGGATGAAGAGGTACGAGCTAGTAAGGAAACTCTTCCGCTCCCGGATGACAGACGGCGCATCATTTGAAGCCCACGGGGCTCAAATGATTGCCGATATTGATGAGTTGGCCAATATGGGAATAGTTCTTGGAGGCTGATCTGACTATAGATATGATCTTGCAGTCACTTCCTGATACTTGGAAACAAATCATAGTCAACTACAAGTTGATGGATACGGATGACACTCTTGGAGAATTTTATCTGTTGAAGGAGTCCGAAAGAGAACTCCTAAAGGGGAGCAAGCGCGAGGCGCATTTTGCATGACCTCTCATGCGCCAAAGGGTGGCCCCAAGGCAATTGGAGGTGCAAGGAAGAAGAAGTTCAAGAAGAAGGGTAAAGGCAAGTTGACAGTGGCTTCTAGGAAGCCAAAGGACAAATCTCGCGACATTGCCTCAACTGCGGCAAGAGAGGGTCACTGGAAACGTGACTGCCGAATGAGCATTGTGCAGAGGGGAGGATATCAAGGCTGGCAAGGCCATTGCCTCTGGTATGTTTGTTATTGAGATAAATATGAATACTTCTAGTTTTAAAATTGGATTTTTGATTCTGGTTGTGGTGCTCATATTTGTACTGATGTGCAGGATATGCATGATAGCAGGGTGCTGGCATCAGGGGAGATGGATCTACGGGTCGGAAACGAACACCAGTTGCTGTTTTGGCCGTAGGGACTTTTGTTTTAGTACTGCCCTCAGGGCATGAACTTAAACTTTTGAACTGTTATTTTGTGCCTAGTTTAACTAGGAATATTATATCTGTATCCTTGTTAACCCAGCAGGGTTACACTTTTGTATTCAGGAACACAGGGTGTTATTTATATAAAAATGATACAGAAATTTGCACACGCTGTTGCAAATAACGGTCTTTATATTTTGAATATAAATGAATCTCCTAAAATGACAAACAAAAGGCTCAAAAGGAGTAATCTAAAAGATGAAGCTTATATGTGGCATTGTCGTCTAGGACACATCAACAAGACTCGCATATCCACACTTTCAAAGAGTGGGTACTTGGACGAATTTGATCCCAATTCATATGACGTCTGCGAATCTTGTCTTTTAGGCAAAATGCCTAAATCACCTTTTAGCGGTAAAGGTGAACGTGCCACAGAACTATTGGCTCTCGTTCATACTGACGTATGCGGGCCCATGTCTAGCCAGGCTAGAGGTGGATTTCACTACTTCGTAACCTTACAGATGATGCATCTCGTTACGGTTATGTGTATCTTATGAGACACAAGTCGGAAACTTTTGAGAAATTCAAAGAGTTTCGACACGAAGTGAGAGAAACAAACAGGGAAGAGTATTAAGACATTACGGTCAGACCGTGGTGGCGAATACTTAAGTTATGAGTTTCAAGATTACTTGAAAGAATATGGTATTCTATCACAGTGGACTCCTCCTGGAACACCGCAATTAACGGTGTGTGTCCGAACGGAGAAACCGTACCTTGTTGGACATGGTGAGGTCAATGATGAGTCGCACTGAGCTACCAATATCCTTCTGGGGATACGCATTAAACAGTGCTATACTTATTTTGAATAAGGTACCGTCGAAGTCTGTTGAACAGACTCCATATGAGATATGGACAGGAAGGAAACCAGGTTTCTCTTTCCTGAAGATTTGGGGATGCTGGGCATATGTTAAACGTTTGGAAGGTACTCAACTTGAACCCAAATCTGATAAATGCCTTTCGTTGGATATCCTAGGGAAACCAAAGGATATTACTTCTATCACCCCAAGAGAACAAAGTATTTGTTGCTCTACAAGCATTTTTCCTTGAGAAGGATTTTATAAATGCAGTGGTAAGTGGGAGGAAAGTAGAACTCGATGAAGATCGTAGTGATACTGTTCCTGGCAATGAATCAACGACGGAACAAGAACAGACCGTCCGGGATGAGTCTGTACCACAAACTTCACATACACAAGGACCGCGTAGGTCGGAGAGAGTCAGAACAGTACCTGAGAGGTATGGGTTCCTGATCTCACCTCATATAGATATTAATCTTATTGAGGATAATGAGCCGGCTACGTATGAGGAAGCGATACAAAATATCGATTCCGCTTTATGGCAAGAGGCCATGAAGTCCGAGATGGATTCCATGTACGCCAACCAAGTTTGGACACTGGTTGATGCACCAGAAGGCGTAAAGCCTATTGGATGCAGATGGATCTTCAAGAAGAAGACCGACATGGATGGCAACGTACACAACGTACAAGGCTAGGCTTGTAGCGAAGGGGTATCGTCAACAATATGGTATTGATTATGACGAAACCTTCTCACCCGTTGCCATGATTAAATCCATTCGGATAATGCTTGCAATAGCTGCATATTTCGACTTCGAGATATGGCAGATGGACGTTAAAACCGCTTTCCTTAACGGAAACCTTTTGGAGGATGTTTATATGCAACAGCCTGACGGTTTTATCGTACCTAGACTTGCAAACAAGGTTTGCAAGTTAAATCGATCCATTTATGGATTGAAGCAAGCATCACGGTCATGGAATCAGCGTTTTGATGAGATCATAAAGGAATATGATTTCGTGCAAAACGCAGATGACCCTTGTGTATACAAGAAGGTTAGTGGGAGAGCACTTACTTTTATTGTCCTTTATGTCGACGACGTATTGCTTATAGGCAATGACATTCCCATGCTAACGTCGGTGAAAGCTTGGCTTTCATTAAAATTCTCCATGAAAGATCTGGGAGAAGCAGCCTTTATTCTTGGAATAAAGATCTACAGGGATAGATCTAGAAAGCTGCTTGGACTCTCCCAGAGTACATACATTGATAAAGTGTTGAAGAGATTCAACATGGAACAATCCAAGAGGGGATTGGTTCCAATGGTACGTGGTACCTCTCTGTCTAAGGACATGTGTCCTAAGACTCAGGAAGAGAGAGACCACATGAGTCGGATACCGTTCGCCTCGGCAGTCGGATCGATCATGTATGCCATGATATGTACACGACCTGATGTCTCATATGCTTTGAGCATGTGCAGTCGCTATCAGGCCGATCCAGGTGAAGGTCACTGGATAACAGTTAAGAATATCCTTAAGTATCTTAAACGAACTAAGGATGCTTTCTTAATTTATGGAGGTGGAGAACTTGCGGTATCTGGGTATACCGATGCAAGTTTCCAAACCGACAAGGATGACTACAAGTCGCAATCCGGGTACATTTTTTGCTTGAATAATGGAGCAGTGAGCTGGAAATCTTCCAAGCAAGATACTGTTGCCGATTCAACAACAGAAGCGGAGTACATCGCTGCATCTGAAGCAGCAAAGGAGGCAGTTTGGATCCGAAAGTTCCTAATTGGATTAGGAGTAGTTCCGTTAGCAGCTGAGCCCGTTCCATTGTATTGTGACAATAACGGGGCTATAGCACAGGCTAAGGAACCAATGTCTCATCAACGGTCCAAGCATGTTCTTCGACGTTATCATCTGATTCGGGAGAGATTATACATCGTGGCGATGTAAAAGTCGAGAAGGTCACATCAGATGACAACATTGCAGATCCGCTGACGAAAGCTGTTCTAAAATCCCATTATAAAATCAACTATCATTTAATTCAATTATATTGATTACTATAATCCAATTATAAAATCAACTATAATTTTAATATGATTACTATAATCCCATTATAAAATCAACTATCATTTAATTCAATTATATTGATTACTATAATCCAATTATAAAATCAACTATATATTGAATGAGTTTGTATATAGTCCAAACTATATATATAATTTAAAACAACATAAAATATTAGTCCAACTAATACTTTTAATAAATATGACGAGTAAATAAAATGAGCGTGTTCAGCGAGTATTCGAACGAATGTTGCAAATTCAATACTTGCCTCCCACTATTTTTCGTCGAGTCTCTAACCCTCTGTGGAGTACTCGGGAAACCGTGTTTCCTAGTGGGCTAGGATCCTATTAAATAACACACAACCCTGACTTTGGCCAATAAAAAGCTGTATGCTATTTAACTAGGTAGATCTCACAGATCAATTGGATCTGATCCAATTCCTAGATCCGGTTAGGTGGACATCCAAGTCCGAAACATATGTATAATGTCAATGTATCCAATACATTTTCCTAACCATATCCTCCGAATCATCTAGGCCATGGCTTTGGCCAAAAACAAACCTAATGATTCCAGTTAAGCAGGACCCATTGACGAGGAAAGTTTCGTAATCAATGTCATTGGACAAAAAGTGATCTGACTTTGGCCAATAAAAATCACGATTTGGACAAGACACCGATATGCAACAAAACTCTCATGATTCAAGTACATCCTTGATTGACAAAGGTCTTGACTTTGGTCAATAAAAACCAATGCCAACTTCGGATCTTGAACAAGAATCATTCAATGGAAGGATATTTGTTTATATAGATTGAGGGATTTTCGCGTGCAAATTGGCTACCAATTTAATTATCTTTGTTTAAGGTCATCATCATATACACCCTTAAACATGCATTCTAAATACATAATAAAGCGAGTATGAAATAAAATAATAATGATATGCGGATGGATACTTTACACATTGATCCTAGATCAAATCTCTCCCTTTCTCACTCAAGCTAGCACTTGTACTACTTCTACCCGTTACACTACACTTCTAAAGAAACCTCATATATATAGAGGGGAATAGGTGAGAAGAGAATACAAAGAGAAAGAAGGTGATAAGGCTGGACACGCAGGTCCAATTTAATAAATCGAATTTATTACAACAATTTCTAAAATTGCCCACCCGACTAATATCCATCCGATATACATTATTCATTCAACACAACCACGTATTCACACACATAAGCATGCTATCAATCAATCTAATCAAATTAATTAATCTGATAATTAAGTGATCATCCAATGTTCAAACAACGATTTGATTTGTTCGAGTCAAACTCGTTTTTGCGAATAAGTATTTAAAGTACGAATTCATGAATTAAATTAAACTACATCATTAAATCTAATTTAACATGTATTTAATACTAATTCACTATTCAATTCCAAATTAAATATTACACTTTATTTAATAAACCTTTTACGATTTAAATTCCAAATCTAATCGTAACGCGTCTCAAAGACCGATTAACGTCCAACGTCAATTCAATTAAAGTCCAATGGGCTTTTGATTGATTTCTTTGTAAGGCGTGGACTTTTGGTCAACTCGGGTCAAACCGATAACCAAAGTCTAATCCGGGATTTACCCCATAAGCCCATAAATCAATCTTGGCCCATTAGGCCAAATTGAACATTAAAGGTTCATTAGCCGCAATTGGGCTTTATGGTTAAGGTTTTGGGCCCAATTGGATCCAATCCACTTGGCCTAAACCAAACTTGATAAATCAAGCCCAATAGGCCCAATTACAACTTTAAATTCTAATTTCCAAAATTAGGCCCAATTAATTAAATCCAAAATCCAATTTTCACAATTTAATTACCAAAAGTGCATTATATGATTAATCAACTAAAATCAACATTTCCAAAACACTAAATTAGTCCAATTAATCATACTTAATTCATTATTACATGTCAACACACATAATGAAAAATCAAACCCATAAACATGCTTCAATGCTCTCGGCCAAGGAAGGTGATTTTGTGTCCGATTCGGTTTCGATCCAATCGAACCTACAATCGACATCAAATCAACATCCGATTTGATTTCATACACATCCAATGTCACAACCAAAATTACCAAGACATTAGGGCAATGACACATTCGGCCAAGGTAAGGAATTTGGGGTTTTTGTCCAATTCGAAATCCAATCCAATTCGATTCAAATTAACATCAACCTAAATGATTCTAACTCATCAAACGAATCAAAAATCACAAAATTCCAAGAGATCCAAAATATCACAAACCATTCGGCCAAGGCATTAATTTGGGGGAAAATAATTCCCAAATCATTTTTCATCAAATTAGTCCAACCAAAATGAATTTAAAACATGTTATAAGCATACTCAAACAAGCAATTTATTCAAATCATGCTCAAATCACATTTACCCAAATTTTAAACCCTACAAATTTCATGCTTGCAACATTAGCTCATGATGCCATTGTTGGTTTATTCTAAGGTCCCAAGATCAAACAAGACATGAAAAACATGCGTGAATACACCAACGGAGATAGCGGAATACTCACATTGATCGGTTATGTCGATTTGAAGACGAATCAAGGCCAAAAAAACGTACTGCCCTGCTCACGCCACTGCAAACAGTCCATGCTCACTGTCTTGGCAGTTTCGGGTCTCAAACGAAGCTCCAAACTCCGTCGGATGAGTCCCGCCTCATGGTGTGAACCTCCCTACCACCTTCGCAAGACTCGTAGTGTGCTAGCACTTGCGGTTTTCACCATGAAAACCCAAACCCTTGCTTCCCTTTTGTGTCACGTTTTTCTGGTTCAAAACCAGTCCCCATTTCAAGCTTTGGGCGGTGAGAGAGAGAGAAAATTGAGAGAGAAGAAAGTTTTGTGTTAAGTTAAAAATGATTTACCAAAAATCAATTTATATTTATGCCATAATATTTATTAAATTAATAATAAATTATGACACAAAACATGCAATGGCTTAGAGTGTCAAACACTCATTTCCATGCCATAACATTGAGTGCATTGTACACTATCTACATGCAATGCATTAGAATAAATAATACATAAAATGACATGTGTCATGTGGGCCCCACACGTTTCCAAATGAAAGTGGGCCCACGTGCACTCACGCGTTCGGGTTCGATATTTCCGAAATACGAGCTTACGTCGCGACGTTAATTCAATCGAATTTAAATAAATAATTACGCCTGGCGAAATTATTATTTACGTCGCTAACGAATTAATTCTAAATTAACTCGTTTGCCCGAATTAAAATCTAATTTTAATTCCGCGTCGAAATCTAATTTCATCTAATATATCGAATATATTAATACATCGATTAATTCCGAATTAATCGTTCTCTCTCTTTAGACGACATTTTATCCCGGATAAAATATCTCCGTAATTAATCCTAGATTAATTTTCTCTCTCTTCTATATATCCCAGATTATTCAAGAGTGCGAGTTGTGCGTCATCGGTGGATTATCGGGAAGCGACCCATGAGATCCCCGGATAAATCTGGCAGTAAATACGGTCGTCGGAGTATCCGAATCACGTACGTACCAAGACTACGTTTCTACCGATTTACGAGACAAGGTCGACTCCTAGCAAAGCACCAAGTCTACCCAATTCTCCGGACATATCATTTAAGAATATTAAGATCTGTATCAAGCGTAGTATTACTAATGTATTGTGCGTATCGGCCCAGTATCGGATAATCACGTGCTAGGGCTGGGGCTGGATAAGTGTCTGCCCCGTCCGAAACACATATCGGATGTCTGGTAACTAGTCTCTATAATCGGATATCATGACCTGGTCATAATATCACGATTGGATGCGCATCACTTGAAGAGCACTAATACCGTATCAAGCGTGACATCATCTCCATTATGACTGGAGTGACACTTCCGTCTTGACATCACATCCAATACACTACGATTCCTGATAAACCCAGAAGAGGTGAACACAGAACCAGTTAAGATCCCCCACCACCAAAACCAAAGTTTACCGATTGTCGTAAGTATTAGCGATGTTGTCTCAGGTTAAGACTATACACACCTACCTTGATTTCGGCCTCCCATAGACACCTAGTCATAATACCAATGGGATTCCGAAGGGTCTATCCAGAGCGAAGCTGTTTCCCGTACCATCGGTGAAACACGACCCTCCTATCGCACTTGCACAAGTATCCAATACTTATATATATGAGAACTATGTCGTTGTGCCCTCACAACGCGCACAAGTGCAATACTAGCCTATTCCGCATTATCGATGTCCAGTCTCGAAAATACTACGGCTAGGGATATTTAATGATTAATCCTTCGTGGACTGATACTGTCTCATATCATCTCAATCCAGGAACTAATCATAGGGACCTCTCTTCATTTATATATCTATGGTGATCTAATCACAAATGATGAGAGTGCAATTTCCTTATTACATAGTTAATTTGCTACAAACAACACAATGATCTGTGCAAATAGTGACGCTATGGGTCATATTATCCAACAGGTGCAGAAAATCCCATTCGTGTTGAAGTACATCACAAATTGGTGATAAAATGCTGGGAGCGAACCAATAATGACACTCCTACCGAGAATGTCATTCGGAATGAGATTATATTGCCTCAATTGACCGAACAGACGGAGGTCTGATCTAAATAGATCGGTGACGTGACTGCCATCTAAATGTGGAAGATGTCTCATGCACCCACAGTGGTATCTCAAGTCAAAGAATCACAAGTGCTACTCAACCCGATAAGATTCTTATTGACGTTGGGTGTACCATCCATTAGAATCATCAGTGATTCATTCAGTGTTTATCCGCCTATAAAAACCTACACGTTTATACTTGTCTCTAAGACTTATGGTTCATTGAGAAACCATTGGAATCATATATTCCAGTATACGACCTTTGTACCAGTCTCAATGGGTTTACTATACTGACCAAGTAGTGTAAACCTTGACCATGAACTGTCTGAGAATGACAACGTAATGATACAACTCAATGTCAGTTGCGACGCTTTTGCAACAGCACCATGACTAGTCATTCTAAGGTCATTATGTCTTTACCATATTAAAAGATACATTATATTATAGAAACTACATATATTATTCATAATAATAACGTTTTACAGTAGTATTCATAAAGAAATACAACCGGAAAATTGGCGCTCTGAGCACCAACCCCAACAAAAAACTCCCACATGCTCTAGTGCCAATAACGATTGTATCTAATACCCATGGACTCCACGTGTTTATCAAAACAACTTCAGGGTATGGCCTTCGTCAGCGGGTCTGCTACATTATCTTCACCAGGTACCTTGCACACGATAATATCCCCTCGTGATATAATCTCTCGAATGATGTGGTACTTGAGTTCCACATGCTTCGACTTCTGATGCGCCCTCGGTTCCTTTGCTTGCACAATGGCTCTAGTATTATCACAGTACAACAGAATCGCATTCTCCATACTTGGACAACTCCCATTCTGTGACAAAGTTCTTTATCCACACATCCTCTTTTGCAGCTTCAGAAGTTGCAATATATTCCGCCTCAGTGGTGGAATCTGATGTTGATCCCTGTTTGGAACTTTTCCAACAAACTGTTGGATAATATGACTCATAGCGTCACTATTTGTACAGATCATAGTGTTGTTGTACAAATTAACTATGTGACAAGGAAATTGCACTCTCATCATTTGTGATTAGATCACCTTAGATATATAAATGAAGAGAGGTCCATATGATTAGTTCCTGGATTGAGATGATATGAGACAGTATCAGTCCACAAAGGATTAATCATTAAATATCCCTAGTCGTAGTATTATCGAGACTGGACATCGATAATGCGGAATAGGCTAGTATTGCACTTGTGCGCGTTGTGAGGGCACAACAGCATAGTTCTGATATATTTGGGTATTGGATACTCATGCAAGTGCGATAGGAGGTTGTGTTTCACCGATGGTACGGGAAACAGCTTCGCTCTGGATAGACCCCTCGGAATCCCATTGGTATTATGACTATGTGTCTATGGGAGTCCGACATCAGGGTAGGTGTGTATGGTCTTAACCTGAGACTTGCACTGCTAATGCTTACGACAATCAATATACTTAGTTGAGGTCGTCTAGGACTCTAACCGGTTCTGTGTACGCCAATGCTGGGTATATTGAGAATCGTAGAGTATTGGGTGTGGATGTCAAGACGGAGTATCACTCCAGTCATAGTGGAGATGATGTCACGCAGGATACGGTATTAGTGCTCTTAAGTGCTGGCCGGCCATCGGGATATTATGACAAGGTCATGTATATCCGATTATAGAGACTAGTTACCAGACATCCGATATGTGCTTCGGACGGGGCAGACACTTATCCAGCCCCAGCCCTAGCACGTGACTATCCGATACTGGGCCGATATACACAATACTTGGTATACTACGCTTGATATAGATCTTAAATATTCTTAGATGAATATGACCGGAGAATTGGGTAGACTTCGTGCTTTGCTAGAAGCGAATCTTGTCTCGTAAATCGGTAGAACGTAGTACTTGGTACATACGTGATTCGGATACTCCGACGACCGTATTTACTGCCGACTTATCCGGGGATCTCATTGGTCGCTTCTCGATAATCCACCGATGACGCATAACTCGCACTCTTAAATAATCTGGGATTATATAGAAGAGAGAGAAAATTAATCTAGGATTAATTACGGAGATATTTTATCTAGGATAAAATATCATCTAGAGAGAGATAATGATTAATTTGGAATTAATCGGTAAATTAATATATTCGATATATTTAAATGAAATTAGATTTCGACGCGGAATTAAAATTAGATTTTAATTCGGGCGAACGAATTAATTTAGAATTAATTCGTTAGCGACATGAATAGTGAATTCGCTAGCGTAATCACTTAATTATGACGCGACGGAAAAATTGCTAATTGGGAAATTAGCGAACCCGAGCCCGAGTGTGATTGCGAGCGCATTTGTATTTCGAATTCGAGTGCGGCAACGCAAGTCACATCAAGCGTCAAATCATTCGTCACATCAAGCGTCAAATCAAATGTCACTTTGAGTGATGTGATTGATTGATTGAAAGACTTACATCACTTTATTAAAGTGACAATGAATAGTTGATGTGTGTGGTTGGAATAGTGTTAGTGGTGGAAGCATTACCATTTGATTTTTAATAGATTATTTGGTAAATCTTTTATATTTTTGGTTGGAAAATATATAAACAATTTTGGAAATTGTTTTACTAACTAATCAACACATCTTCATCTCTCTTTCTCTCTTGTTCACGCCCATGAAGGGGCAAATTCTGCTCACTGGTTTCACTGAAACTGCGAGCATTGGAGGAAGCAAGAGTGTGATTTTATGGTAAAATCACAAGTGCTAGCACACTTACGAGACTTGCGAAGGTGGTAGGGAGGTTCACCCATGAGTCGGGATTCGTTTGACGCAATCTTGAGCTCATTTTCGCAGCTCAAAATTCTGTTTTGGAGGGCAGTGAACTGCTGTAGTGGGCGTGAATGGCAGTGCACTTTGTGGCTTCATTCGTCTTCAAATCGTCTCAACCGATCGATGTGAGTATTCCGCTACCTCCTTTGATGTGTTCACACATGTATTTCATTGCTTGTTTGATCTTGGGACCTAGATATAAACCTAACACAAACTGCACCTCCGTTAAGGGTAAATACGAATCCAGATGTAGACTTTCTATCATCGGGATCCGATTGGAAATTGGAATCCGTTATACCCAATAACTTGCAGTTCGTTTCCTCCATAAATTATCAACTTATCCTTAGTACCTTTAAGATACTTCAGGATATGTTTAATGGCCATCCAATGGTCATTACCTGGATTGGACTGATATCTGCTAGTTATGCTAACAGCGAAACTGATATCAGGCCTAGTACTTAACATGACATACATTATGCTACCCAAACATGAAATATAAGGTGGTTAGAAATTCTAACCTTCTCATCTTCTGTTTGCGGACTCATCTTCTTTGAAAGATGAATCCCATGTCTGAACGGTATGTTTGTTGTCTTACAGTTACCAAAATTATAACGTTCCAAGATCTTATCTATGTACGTTGATTGGGATAACCCAATCAGCCTCATTTTTCTATCTCTATAGAGTTTTATCCCTAAAATATAAGAAACTTCTCCTAGGTCCTTCATGGAGAAATTCATACAGAGGTACGCTTTGACACTTTGTAACATACCTAAATCACTCCCAATTATTAGGATGTCATCAACATATAGGACTAAAAATACGACCATGCTCCCACTGGCCTTCTGATACACACAAGATTCTTCAGAATTCTTGAGAAAACCAGACGATCTAATAATCTCGTCGAATCGAAGATTCCAACTTCGTTAAGCTTGTTTAAGTTCATAAATGGACTTCTTAAGCTTACATACCATACCCGAGTTTTCACTGGATGCAAAACCATCCGGCTGTTCCATATAGATTTCTTCATCAAGAAATCCATTTAGAAAAGCCGTTTTGATATCCATTTGCCAAATCTCGTCGTCATGATACGCAGCTATAGAAAGCAAAATCCGAATGGACTTAAGCATTGCTACTGGTGAAAAAGTTTCGTCGTAGTCGACGTTAGGTCGCTGCGTGTAACCTTTTGCTACCAGTCAAGCCTTGTAAGTTTCAACCTTACCGTCAGGCCCACGCTTCCTCTTGTAAACCCATTTACAACCGATAGGAACAATTCCTTCGGGAAGCAGAACCAAGTCCCAAACTTGATTCTCATGCATTGAGTCTAACTCGGATTTCATGGAACTTTGCCATTTCACGGAGTTGATGTCCAACATCGATTCTCTATAGGTGAAAGGATCAGTCTCTTCATCTAAGAGAACATCTAGACTCTTTTCTTGTATCAAATAAAAGCATTCAGGAGGTCTAGATACCCTTTCTGACCTACAGAGTGTGTGTTGAAGGTCCTTATCTGCTTGAACTTCAGGTTCCTCCATTGGTTCGTTGTTTTCAGGTTGGACTTCATCAAGCTCAAACTGTCTATGATTACCACTTTCTGACAAAAATTCTACTTCTAGAAATTTTGTGAAGCAAGCTACGAACACATTTCCATGCTCGGTATCATAGAACAAATATCCCCTCATATTCGAAAGAAATCCGAAAAACCTAAACTTTTGCCCTCGAGGCGAAAGTTATCTTGCTGAGTCACCCTGACAAAGCAGGACAACCCCAAATCTTAATGTAACTAAGATTTGGTCTCCTACCGAACCATATCTCATACGGTGTCGTAGGAACAACTTTTGAATGAATCTTATTAAAAAGATGTGCAACTGTTAAAAGAGAGTAGCCCCATTAATAATAGGGCAAATCTGTGAAACTCAACATCTATCGGACCATATCCAATAAAGTTCAATTTCTTCTCTCAGACATTCCATTGTACTGTGGAGTACCCGGAGGAGTATATTGAACGAGGATCCCATTCACATTCATATAATCCATGAACTCACTGCTCATATATTTTCTGCCTCGATCGGATTGAAGGCATTTAATATATTGACTTGTTTGTTTTTCTACTTCATTTCGGAACTCTTTGAACATTTCAAAGGTTTTCGATTTATGTCGCATCAAATAGACATAACCGTACCGTGAAAGATCATCGGTAAAGGTAATGAAGTATGAATAACCACTGTGAGCAGTCTGACTTAGTGGACCACATACATCAGAATGTACGAGTTCCAGTAAGTTAGTGGCGCGGTGTCCAACACCAGAAAATGGGGCTTTGGTGATCTTACCCTGAATACCCGATTCACAAGTTGGATATGATTCAACGGTGAGATCTGGTATCAAACCATTCCTAACCAATTGGGTAAGGCGGTTAACACCTATATGACATATTTTCATGTGCCAAAGTTCAGTATTATTAATTACAGGTAAACTACATTTATTAACTCCAGTATTAAAAAAATCTTTTGAAGTTTGCAATGTATAATGACAATGCTGGTTTGGAAAACAAAGGATTTGAATATTACTTTTATCATATAAATACAAAGAAAAGTTCTTAATATTAATATGAAAGCCTTCTGTATCCAATACAAAAAGTGATATAATAATAGCTACACATCCTGGTACAAATGACAAACATTTAACAAAAGTGTCCCATTCGGCAATGAGATCTCGCATACTCCCACTGCAACTGCATCCAGAGAGTTTCCACTCCCGAATCGCAACTGCATCTCTACAGGCTTCAGTCTTATACTTTCCTTCAGCACTGGCAACGAATTACAAATGTGAATGGGACAAGCAGAGTCTAAAATCCAGCTGGATGTAACGGCTTCACAAGCCAAAGATAAATCAATAACTGGAAAAATAAATGTACCTGATGTAGATGCTCTCTCCCGCCTTAGCTAGGCAATGTAGTCATGACATTTCCTTTTCCAGTGCCCTACCTTACTGCAGTGATGGCACTTGTCTTCAGAAGCCCTTTTGGGCTTTGCTATCTTTGCCTGTGGTTGATGACCGAAACCCTTAGTCTTCTTTTCTTTCTTCTTCTTTCCCTTTGACCAAGTCTGGGAAGAAGTAGATAGAGAAGTAGGTCTCAGAGGGCGAGTCGGTACTCCCTTCTTGAGGTCCTCTTTTGTCGTGAGCAACATCCTATGCAGCTCTTGGTAGGTGCAGACAATCCCATTCATATTGAAGTACATCACAAATTGGCGATAAAAAGCTGGGAGCGAACCAATAATGACACTCCTACCGAGAATGTCATTCAGAATGAGATTATATTGCCTCAATTGATCGATCAAATCGATCATCTGAAGAGCATGTGGGCTAATAGCTTGCCCCCTCATCCAATCGCACATGGAACAGTTCCATTGCGACCTTCTGAACAACAACTTGTTCTCGGTTCTCAAACGATTATCTTAATCATGTCATCATAGTATATACATCTGATATGCCATAATATTGTTTCTTGAGTCCCGGTGAAAGCGACCTTAAGATGTATGATTTAACCCTTAAATCATCATCCTTCCATGCTTGGAAGACTTCGCGTTCTTCCGGTGTAGCATCCTCTACCACAACAAGAGGCAGTGGACCCTCAAGAACATATCCCAACCTCTCAGAATCGAGGACAATCCTCAAATCCATATCCCAATCGGCGAAGTTATCAGCGCCTTTAAGTTTGTTCGCATCAAGCATACACGCAAGCTGATTAGTGGATGGTGCCGCCATCGCAAATCTATCATATAGATCACAAAAAACGGTTAGTAGAAATTTAAGCAGTTTCATATAATATCATAAGCATAAACTAGATCATGGATTTTTAATCTAAAAATGCCCCTCCCACTAAATCATGCAATATTGTAATCCCCAAATAGAATACAAAGATTTAATAATTAAATTAAATAAAAATAGTGAAAGGTGGATCCCGTGAATATATTTCACCTCAGAGCAGAGGCACGGTCTCGCCTACGTATATTCATTAGGTAGACAACTCATTTTTAAATCACTCACTAGTGACTCCTGGGTTTATGGTCCTGGTCGTTTCTCATTGTCGTTGCTAAGGCAGGCCCACAAGGAGACGTACCAATGTTAAACTCGTCAATGATAAACTCAAGTTACTTACGTAACCCTGCCAGCTAGGGTAGGATTCCGCTTTCACTTGAATTTATCTAGTATCTGATATACATCCGGTATAAATAAATCCCTATCGGCTACACCCTCATAGTAGAGGCACGGTCTCGGATCTAATCACGGAGAAATATTTATAAACCGTATTGACAAGACGGACCACATAACATGCATCAAATACATAATTACTTTTAAACCTTATTAATTAGGGATTTTCCGCTAAGTGTCATACACCCTAAATCTGATCAAATTAGACTATAACATGCATGTATAAAGTTAAGAAAACATGATTAAACATTGAATTAAAGGGCTAATCATATTAGGGGTCTTAGAATCAGACTCGCTCTGATACAATTTTGAAGGGGTTTAATTGCAAATATCCGGTAATGCAGCGGAACAGTGGAAAATCAAATTTTTCGATTTCAAAATTTTTTCTCGGATTAATAAAATAAACTTATTTATTTTATTATCCAATAATAAAATTATGAAATAAAACACTAAATCAAATTCATGTGAATTTACCGAATTGCCCTTAAGCATTGTATTTTATTCATTTTAGTCCGAAATTGTTCAAAATAATTTTGAATGATTCTAAATCATTTATAATATGAATTTAACATGTCCCAAATGTCAAAATACAATTGGCAACAAAAATCCCAAGTTTGACATCAAGGCCGTGAGCCTCAATGAAGCACCAAAGTGTGCATTTTGCAATTTCAATGTTCAAAACACATTCAAATGAAATCCAATCAACATAATATTTAATATGTATTATATACACATCCAAATACACAACATAAGTGAAATGCCTCAATTTCGAAGTGGTCTTAAACCCTAATTTTTCAATTTCTTCAAATTGGATAAATTAGACCAAATTTATTAAAACCAATACTTCAATCATGTTTCTTCCATTACAATCAATCCTCACCACAATGAAACAACTATAGAACAAATATAGGTCATTTAAGAGTGGGTCAAAAACTCTAGAATGGCAACAAGGTTCTAAAACCATGAAAAGAATGTTAACTAGCTTATTAGCAACATCCTATCAACTTTATACATGCTCTACCCTTTTATCAAACTTTCATCCACCAAAAATACAAAGAATAAAGAATATAAAAAAACAAAAGAACATCACAAGGTGAAGCCCACAACAAGAGGAACATTTTTCTCTCTAATGGAAGGTTGGAATACTTACTAAATTCCAAGCTTTTCTTGGTTTTTGCCTTTCTTTCTCTCAAGCTTCTTTTTCTTTCTTCAATGGAGTTTTTGATAAAGTGTTTAGGTTAACAAAACCTAAATGAAACAAAACATATATACTTGCACCACATCTTGCCTTGGCCGAATTTCAAGCATAGGAAAATATCTTGATATTTTCAATTTTGTTTCATTTAAAGCCTTTTATCAACTTGCATTTTTAATCATCAAACCATTTAATGAATTAAAGTAAGTCAACAAAAGAAACTCAAGTCATTAAAATAAATATCTTAACTTTAAATATTTATATTTTAATTAATTTAATCATTTAACAATTAAATAATTAATTCATTATTTAAATACAAATATATTAAATATATGTATTATATTTACATTAAATATCAATACATATACATATTTATGATTTTAGTCAAATATCTCAATTTGAAAATTAATTAATGTGAATTTGAATTAATCAAGCATTAAATGCAAATACAAAAAAATTAGGGAAATGACTATCGGGTCCCTACACATGTATTTTATGTTTAACCTAACCTTAAACGACTTTATAAATAATCAATATTATTTATAAATGTTTCCCTAGTGCTCTACGAGTATGTTTCATTAGTGAGACTCTCTAGATTCAGGCATATCCGTCACGAAATCTAATTTCGTGTCCATAATTTATCCACCCGTAAATTATGATGATCACGGATAATCTCGCTGAATCATACAAGTCGAGGTCATGGCAAATGTATAATTCCTCCGTCACAGGTATCCGGATAAATCCCAGAGATATAGATGTAAATGTCAAATCTCTACATGGATTATCCAGTCGACAATTCTATTAGCAATCTCAAAAAGAACATTTAGAACTAACTTCTAAATTGTACCACGGGCCCATGGTTTTCATCTGATTACTAATCATATAGACTACCTATGCTCTGATACACAGAACTGACGGATCCTATCTCGATACATACATGACACCTTGAGGATCTATCCACACCCAACGAACATGCGGAGGCCTGATCTAAATAGATCGGTGACGTGACTGCCATCTAAGTGTGGAAGATGTCTCATGCGCCCACAGTGGTATCTCAAGTCGAAGAATCACAAGTGCTACTCAACCTCATAAGATTCTTTTTGACGTTGGTGTACCATCCATTAAGAATTTTCGGTGAGTCGTTCAATGTTTATCCGCTATAAACACCTACACGTCTATACTAGTCTCCAAGACTTATGGTTCATTAAGAAACCATTGGAATCATATATTCCAGTATAGGACATGTACCGGTCTCAACGGGTTTACTATACTGACCAAGTAGTGTAAACCTTGACCAGAAACTGTCTGAGAATGACAACGTCATGATACAATTCAATGTCAGTTGCGACACTTTTGCAACAACACCATGACTAGTCATTCTAAGGTTATTATGTCTTACCAAATTAAAAGATACATTATATTATAGAAACTACATATATTATTCATAATAATAACGTTTTACAGTAGTATTCATAAAGAAATACAACCGAGAATTGGCGCTCTGAGCACCAACCCCAACAGTGAGTGGTTGTGTGTGTTTGTGTGGCGTGTGGGAGAGCTAGAGGAGAGTGTTTAGGGTTTGTTCTTTTTGTTGAAGGTGGCGTGAATGAGAGTGAGAAAGAGAGGGGTCTGAATGTCAAAGGAGGAAGATGGTTGGCTTGGGTCTCTTTTTATAATAGCATGCTAGGGTTTTTAGTTAAGGAAGGAAATCACACAAATATGGGAGGTGTTTAATTAGTTTATTAAATGAAAGGATATTTGTATTTTTGGTGGGGGAATATCTTTAATTTGGGATGTGATTGGATTTGATTGGATTGAAATCTTTGGTAATTAGAAAGGTGATTTGGTGGGGATTTGCTTTAATTAGGAAGGATATTTATTTTGATTAGATTTAATTTAGACATGTGTTTAATGAGTTGAATATTTTTGGATGGGATTTGTGGGCTTGGCTCTTTCGTGGGCTTGGGCGTGTGGCTTGGTTCTTTAGGCCTGGGCGTGTGGCTTGTGGGAATTTTGGGTTTAAGCTAACAGTAAAATGGAAATACAGCTGGTCGCATTTCCAGAGGCTACACGAACGCTTGCAATCTGTTCACCGTTCGAACGTGTTTCCGAACGCTGGACAAACGCGCATGCAGTGAACATGCGAATTAAATATGATGGCATACTTATTTCCCTTCTGACGTCCGTTTCACGCAACTTCCATAACTTATCGGGTAGTGCCTCCCAACGAGGCTCATCATCGGGCTTTCATGCAAAAATACAAGTGTCTACAGTCGCCCCTACTTTCATGGGCTTGTGTAGTGTGTGACAGTGACAATCCTATCAAAGTCATGCATGCATTTTTACTTACATGGCTCGCCAGCTGCTGCTTGACTTACCTGCTGCTCTGAGATGCTTCAAACTGTGTTGATGTGGTGGTGAGGTGCTTCGACCCCTAGTCCATTCCCGAACCGTTCTTGAGAGGTGGTCCATTCCCGAACCTTGCTCCATTACCAGAGCACCATTCCCAGCTTGCTAATCCTCATTCCCGAGGTGTCGCTGATGTGATAGTTCATTCCGAACGGTGCTCCATTCCCATAGCGCCATTCTCAGCTTGCTAATCCTCATTCCCGAGGTGTCGCTGATGTGATGGTTCATTCCCGAACCGTACTCCATTCTCGGAGCGCCATTCCCGGCTTACTAATCCTCATTCCTGAGGTGTCGCTGATGTGATGGTTCATTCCCAAATCGTGCTCCATTCCTGAGGTGTCGCTGATGTGATGGTTCATTCCTGAACCGTGCTCCATTCCTGGAGCGCCATTCTCGGCTTGCTAATCATTATTCCTGAGGTGTCACTGATGTGATGGTTCATTCCCAAACCGTGCTCCATTCCCGGAGCGCTATTCCCGGCTTGGTAATCCTCATTGCTGAGGTGTCGCTGATGTGATGGTTCATTCTCGAACCGTGCTCCATTCCCGGAGCGCCATTCCCGACTTTCTATTCCTCATTCCCGAGGTGTCGCTGATGTGATGGTTCATTCCCAAACCATGATCCATTCCTGAATCACCAATCCCGACATGCTAATCCTCATTCCCGAGGTGTCGCTGATGTGATGGTTCATTCCCGAACCGTTACTGCATGAGAAGAGGTAGACTGTTCGCCCTAGACTTGGTTTATCTTTTTTATTTTTTGTTGCTTGCACTCGGCCAAAGTAGATCATTTGATGCGGTGTTCCGTATTGCCATACCATATTACTCTCTTTTACGAGATACTCCCAATAGTTGTACATATTATTGCCCTCAAAGCATGCTCAGTGTCGAAACCAGAGAGCCTTCAAGTACTCAATGCATCTCAAATCCGACCGTTTGAATAGATGATCTGAACCCAACTCAAAGTGTGTGTGTGCCAAGGTCATTTTACAGCTTGGTCCTTAAGTAAACCAACTCGATGATTTTTTTTTAAAGAATAGGATCAATGGGTCAAACCAACCTAGATGTCTTGATCATACTCTGTAAATACTTCTCCGTACTCAATATGATATGGTTTTCTTTTTATTTTCTTTCATTTTTTTCAACCCACCTACCCCTTAAGGTAGTATTTCTCCTCATGGTGGTCCTAATACTCACCCATGGGTAGCTTCATGCTTATCGGTTATAGGTGGTTTATATTTTCTACTTTAGAGACTTTTCTTTCGTATCTAACTATACCACATATCGTAACACAAGTAAGTCATGATGGACATCTAAGCGAACGGTCATTCATCGATCCGCAATCTCTTCAACTAGTCACCTTGCCGACTACTTAGGCTTTCACTGCTAAGATCCTATAATTAAGTGCTCGCGAGTCTAGTCAAGATCAACTACTCAAAATTTCGGATGACAGTACCTCTCGCACTTATCGTCTCTAAGGTTTCAATCTACAGTAAACAATTTCATCATCGGACTTATGCCTAACCATCAAAGACTTCCTTTTTTTTTTCACTCCACTAGAATTCTTCCTTTCAACTGTTGATAATGTGGGCCTCGACCTTGGGATTCATTCCCGAAACTGATGATAGTGTGGGCCTCAACCCTGGGATTCATTTACGCAACTGCTGATACTGTGTGGGCCTCGATCCTGGATTTATACTTGAAACTGTTGATGCTGTGTGGGCCTCGACCCTAGCACGCACCTTCTTAATGAATGCTCGAGCCAACCTCTTCTGGTATATCTGCATATGATGCAAGGACTTCATTCTCTTCTCATCTAATAATGCTAACTATTCGAATCTCTGTGAGGCCCATTCTTGTTTAGGTAACTCTGCCACTGCTAGCACCTGCATTGACTGTATCTCAACTTCTACAGGTAATACTGTTTCCATTCCATAAACCAACGAATATGGCGTGGCTCCCGTTGCTGTTCTCACAGAAGTTCTGTACCCCCACAGGGCGTACGGTAGTTTTTCCTCCAATCTCTGTAACTTTCTGTCATCTTGGCTAGTATCTTCTTTATCATCTTATTGGCTTCCTCGACTATCCCATTTGCTTGTGGTTTGTAAGGTGATGACTTGTGATGTCTTATCCCGTACTTCTGTTGCATCACTTTTGTTTCTCCTTGAAACTGGACTCCGTTGTCTGTTACTACGTGATGCGGCATCCCGTATCGACATATGATGTTCCGGGCTATGAACTTCGCCATCTACTTTGCTGTAACGTTACGAAAAGACTCGACTTCCACTCATTTTGAAAAGTAGTCTACTGCCACTACTATGAAACAACGTCCATTCAATGCATGTGGTCAAATTTCTCCGATCATGTCAATTCCCCATGCCGAAAAAGGCCACGACTCCGATAGCCCGTGCAACTCCGTGTGCAGTAGATGGTTCAAGTTACCGTATGCTTGGCAGTCATGGCAATGCTTCACTAACTTCGCGCAGTCAGCTTCCATGGTCGACCAGTAGAAGCCTTGTCTCACGATCTTGCAAGACAAATTCAATCCATTCATGTGCGGTCCACATACTTCGGCGTGTACTTCTTCTATCGCTTTCTGAGCCTCTTCTTTTCTTAAGCACTTTTGCTGGATGCCATTCACTTGTCTATTGTATAGTTCTCCTTTCAAACTAACATATTGAGAAGCCAACTTCTGAATGGCTATCCTGTCCTTTCTACTTGCTTCTTCCGGGAGTTCCCCGCGTTCTAAGTATCACTGAATATCGTAGTACCAGGGTTTCCTATCGTCGACTTCTACTTCTAGGACTCTTTCGATCTCATAACTGGGCCTGGTTGATGTCGTCAACACTAGAGGTCTCATCACCAACTTCTCCGGGTTCTCCCAAGTTGCGGCTAGGGTGGCTAACACGTCTGCCATTTGGTTCTCTTCTCACGACAAATGCTGGAATTTACAATCGGGGATAGCTTGTGCCAGCTTCCTGAGATGAAATAGGTAGGGTCTCAACCGTTCTTCATTCAGTTCCCATTCTCCTTGCATCTTTCGGACTACTAACATCCAGTCTCCGTAGACCTCTACGCCCTTAGCTCCTAAGGTTATCAGTGTTGTCAATCCAAAGACGCACGCTTCATACTCGGCCATGTTGTTGGTTACTCCAAACATCAGCCTCGTGGCCATAGGTAGGGTTTCTCCTTCGGGGGTTACTATCACGATTCCTATTCCGGCTCCTTTGTAGTTCACCGCTCCATCGAAATACATCTTCCATCCTTGGACCGTTATGGCCTGGATTTCCTCGTCTGGGAATTCAAACTTATATCGATCTCATTCTATGGGTTGTAATGGCAGAAAATCCGCTACGGCTCGACCTTTGATTACTTTATAAGTGAGATATTCAATATCAAACTCCGTCAGTAATACCAACCATCTGCCTAACTTCCCTACTAGCTAAGGTACCGAATGCAAGTACTTCAAGGGATTCTACTTTGCTACCACCTGGATCTTGTAGGATTGGAAATAATGACGCAACTTTATGGAAGCCCATACTACCGCCAAACATATCTTCTCTACTTCTTGATAGCGGGCTTCATACGGAAGCATCTTCTTACTGTGAATACCTTAACATATTTGATTAACATTACCTCTAATTCTTTCCACTTCTCAGAGGTAACCTCACTCGCAATTAGAATTTCCTTAGGGCTTTCAGGCGTACCAAGATTAAATGCGTTTGTTTTGGTTGAGTTAATGTCAAATATGCTCATGTCGTGCAAGTTAGATGGAAGAGACTCGAGAAAATAAGCGAAATGAATGTCTTTATTATTAGCGAATGCAGGAGTACAATCAAATAAACCAGGGAAATAAACGTCTACGTCATCCACTGCCTTGTCTTATTCGGACTCATTTCTCTCCTCGAGCATCAGGCTCTCTAGCTGCATCAGCTCCTCTTCCCACTTGTATTTCTCCTTAGCGACTTTTTCTGCCCGCGACTCATTGCCCATCACGTCTTGGAAGATCTCAAATCCCGGTACCATGATCCCATTGACTTCCACTGATTCAGGCTCTCCTTGGTACCTCGTAGCCTTCACGAAGTATTCCGTCAGCTTCAACCCTTTCTTCTTAGTCTTTGGCTTATCCTCATCGGACTTGTATCCAAATCCTCTCCTGGTGGTCTGCTCCTTGAAGTCCGGCAGTGCTCCTCCAACACTCGAACCTGTGCCCGGCTCAAACTTCATCTTCTCCATGATTCTAGCCACCTTAGGATCCACCTACTCCTCAAAGTTTGTCGCCACTTGGAACCTTGTGAAAGGTTGTATCTCCAAGGTGGCCATAACTGTTAGGTTTTGTCTAGGTCCCAAGATCAAACAAGACATGAAATACATGTGTGAACATATCAACGGAGGTAGCGGAATACTCACATCGATCGGTTGAGACGATTTGAAGACGAATGAAGCCACTTTGCTCACTGCCAAGGATGCCCACTGCTGGCAGTTCACTGCCCTCCATTTCAGAATTTTGAGCTGCGAAACGGAGCTCCAAGCATCGTCGGATGGATCCCGACTCATTGGTGAACCTCCCTAACACCTTCGCAAGTCTCGTAAGTGTGCTAGCACTTGTGTTTTTGCATCAAAAACACACTCATGCTTCCCTTGAAGCTCACGGCAGTGAGCTGTGAAGAAGAGAGTAAAACAGCCCCTTGGGCGTGAGAAAGAGAGGAGGAGAGATGGAGAGAAAATGTGTAAATTGGTTTCAAAAGATTTTCCAAAAACCTTTATATATTTTCCAAGAAAATACATTAAACAATTACCAAATAATTCATTAAATAATTAAAATGGTAAAAGTCTCACCAACTAACACTATTTCACCAAAACACATCACTATTCATTTTCACTTTATTAAAGTGACTTGATGTGTGTCAATCACTCAATCAATCAACTCAATCACATCAACCAATCACATCACTCAAAGTGACTTTTGATTTGACGCTTGATGTGACGAATGATTTGACGCTTGATGTGACTTGCGTCGCCGCACTCGAATTCGAAATACGAATGCGCTCGCAATCACACTCGGGCTCGGGTTCACTAATTCTCAATTAGCGAATTTTCCGTCGCGTCGTAATTAAATGATTACGCCTAGCGAATTCACTATTTACGTCGCTAACGAATTAATTCTAAATTAATTCGTTCGCCCGAATTAAAATCTAATTTTAATTCCGCGTCGAAATCTAATTTCGTTTAATATATCGAATATATTAATTTATCGATTAATTCCAAATTAATCGTTATCTCTCTCTAGACGATATTTTATCCTAGATAAAATATCTCGGTAATTAATCCTAGATTAATTTTCTCTCTCTTATATATAATCCCAGATTATTAATGAGTGCGAGTTATGCGTCATCGGTGCATTATCGGGAAGCGACCCATGAGATCCCCAGATAATTCGGCAGTAAATACGGTCGTCGGAGTATCCGAATCAAGTACGTACCAAGTACTACGTTCTACCTACCGATTTACAAGACAAGATCGGCTTCTAGCAAAGCACGAAGTCTACCCAATTCTCCAGTCATATTCATCTAAGAATATTAAGATCTATATCAAGCGTATAGTATACCAAGTATCGTGTATATCGGCCCAGTATCGGATAGTCACGTGCTAGGGCTGGGGCTGGATAAGTGTCTGCCCCGTCCGAAGCACATGTCGGATGTCTGGTAACTAGTCTCTATAATCGGATATACATGACCTTGTCATAATATCCCGATGGCCGGCCAGCACTTAAGAGCACTAATACCGTATCCTGCCTGCGTGACATCATCTCCACTATGACTGGAGTGATACTTCCGTCTTGACATCACACCCAATACTCTACGATTCTCAATATGCCCAGCATTGGCGTACACAGAACGGTTAGAGTCCTGGACGACCTCAACTAAAGCATATTGATTGTCGTAAGCATTAGCGGTGCAAGTCTCAGGTTAAGACCATACACACCTACCCTGATGTCGGACTTCCATAGACACATAGTCATAATACCAATGGGATTCCGAGGGGTCTATCTAGAGCGAAGCTGTTTCCCGTACCATCGGTGAAACACAACCTCCTATCGCACTTGCATAAGTATCCAATACTTATATATATGAGAACTATGCCGTTGTGCCCTCACAACGCGCACAAGTGCAATACTAGCCTATTCCGCATTATCGATGTCCAGTCTCGATAATACTCCGGCTAGGGATATTTAATGATTAATCCTTCGTGGACTGATACTGTCTCATATCATTCTCAATCCAGGAACTAATCATAGGGACCTCTCTTCATTTATTGTGATCTAATCACAAATAATGAGAGTGCAATTTCCTTGTCACATAGTTAATTTGTACAACAACACTATGATCTGTACAAATAGTGACGCTATGGGTCATATTATCCAACAATCTCCCACTTGGCACATAGCCAGTCACTCAAGTGTCGAACACCCGAACTATGTACGGTTTGCTCAAATTGCTGAGGAAAGGTTTTCGTCAGCGGATTTGTATGATTATCGTCTGACGCGATTTATACGATCATCACATCGCCACGATGTATGATCCGAACGAATCAGATGAATATAGAAGTATATATCTGGATCGTCGATGAGACCTTTAATTCTTTAGCCTTATGTTGACGCCTAGCTCAGCTGCTAACAGAACTATATCTAATCTAATTAGATTTATTATCGACCCAAATGGCTTCTATTGCTGCCTCAGCCGCAGCAATAATCCGCATTTGTTGTTTATTCGGCAACAGTATCTTGCTCGGAAGATTTCCAGCTCACTGTCCCGTTATTTAAACTTTATAGTACCGCAGTATTTAACTGTTTGGAAACTTGCAGCAGTGATCCCAGTCACTTCTAGTTCTCCTTCTCCATAGTTTTAGACATCATCTTTAGTTCTCTAAGATACTAAGAGATGTTCTTAATTTCAATCCAGTGACTAACACTTGGATTGATCTGATTGTGACTCCATATGCTCAAAGCGTATGAGACACCATATCAAGTACATTTTAAATGTACAATTTCTAGAGAGTGTTAACAACTCCAAATCTATCCCAGTAGATCTTTATTCCTTGAATAAAGGTTGTTACTCTCCCAGAATTCTACGGAGAATTTCTATGAAAGAATATCTATGAAGCCAAGCTTTCACCAATTGCTTTATTGGGAATTTCACTGTCAGTGCGCTCCCACCAACCTCCTTATATACACAAGAATCATTTCGTTTTGAATTAAATCATAAACCATTATGATTACATCAAAATGACAGTTCCAAGAACCTTATGCTTGCTCCATTCCAAATATGAATCGAATAACCTGCAAACCTTGTTTGTCGGTTATATAAAATCGTCAGGATGTTGAAAATATCCTCCAAAAGGTTTCCTTTTCAGGAAGGCGATTTTGATCTTTAACTAACACATTTCATAAATGAAATATTCAGTATCAACAAGCATCATCAAAATGGATTTACCATGGCAACAGGTAAAAGGTTGAACCGTTATTAACATAATGCTGATAACGATACCTTTCCGTCACAAGCCTAGCTTTGTACGTTGGTATGTTGCCATCCATGTATGTCTTCCTTGAATACGTTTACAGTACCAATAGGCACAATGCCTTGCGGTACAACAACTAGTATCCAAACATAGTTGTTATTCATGGAATCCATTTCAGACTCATGGCACTTTGCCATAATAGGGAGTCGATACCTTGTATCACTTTCTCAAAATGTAGTCGGTTGGTATACCTCCACAAGATTAATATCTTTATGAGGTTACATCAGAAACCCATACCCCAGGTTGTTTTCTGATTCTCTCCGATCTACGCGGTTCTTGTGTATTCGAAGATTAATGGTATAGATTCATCATTGATGAACTGTTTGTGTTCCTTTAAAGACTTCGTGCCTTAAATAGTATTACTACTCCGATTTCATCGGGTATCACTATCCTCCCACTGACCACTGCATATCGGTGTTCCTCTTAGGAAAACCGCATGGTGAGCAACAATTATATTGTTCTCATGTGAGATTTATAAGTACTATACTTATGGTTTCCCTTAGGATAACCTATAATTGGCACTTATCCAATTTGGGTTCTAGTTTGGTATCATCCAAACGTTATGCCCGGCATACCCAAATTATTAGGAATGAGAAACCCTGTTTCTTTCCTGTTCATATCCTATATGATATCTGTCAAACAGATTTATTTGGAACCTTATTCTAAATAAGTTTTGCACTGTCAATACATATCCGTTGAAGGAAATGGTAGCTCAGAGCGACTCGTGATAAACCTTATCATGTCCAACAAAATTCGGTTTTTAGTTTGGACACACCGTCAAACTGACGTGTCTCGGGAGGAGTCCTCATCTGAAAGAATATTGTACTCTTTCATGTATATATGAAACTTACTGCTTAAGTATTTTCCATTACGGTCTTACCGTGACGGCATAATACTATAGTCGATCTGTTAATCTACTTCGTGTCGAACCCTAATAGTTTCTGATCTGTGTTCTTCAAAAGAACACATAACCATAACGTGATGCCACATCCGTTAAGGTCACGAAATATTCATGTTCACATCTAGCCTAGCTAGATATGGGCCCACTAACTTCACCATGAATAGGGCTAACAGATCGGTGGCACTTACACTATTACCAAGTAAACAGTGTTTTAAAGGTACTTTACCTAATAAACTAGATTCGTAGACTTTATTTGAATAGTCAAATCAGTCCTAGTACCCACTCTTCAAAAGTGTGGATATACGAGTCTTGTATAATTCTGTCCTAGACAACAATGCCACAAATAAGTCTCTATTGATCAAATCAGTTTGAGCTAATTATTTGTCATTTTATATGTTTTGAGATTATATTCAAAATATAAATTCTGTTATTCACATCTAATGTGTTTATCTCAGTATCATCTTTATATAATGAAACACTTAGTGTTCTAGAATATAAAGGTTTATCCACAATTGATTAAACACTGATATAGAGATATGTCTCTAGTCAGACTAGTTACATTATAATAGTTCCTAATTTAAGTACACACCCGAAGGGTAGTTCCTAAACTTAGGTATCTACGGTCGAACAGCGACTTTCGTCCCGTTTCCGATTCGCAGAGCAATCTCAGCTTGAAGTCAGTATTCTGCTCAAAGCAGATTCTGAACATCAATACATATAATTTTATGTACCATACTAAGTATTTAAATAAAATCTAATTTCAATACTTGTAGTGAACATAACTTTGACAAACATTTTTAAAGTTAGAGCCTTGCCCTTTCTTTAATTCCTTCATGTCTGCCATATCCAAATGGTAGTCACTTTGAGATATGTCAATTATCCTTTTCAATATTTCAGGAACCTTAGGCCAAGCCTTGGGTTTTTAGAATATCGAAACGATGTGCACCTCGTGCTACATGCCCAATTGCAAACTTTGACTTTATCTCCTCTAGAATAGTCAATTAATTCTCCAAGAATTATAAATTGCAATTTTTATACTTCTTAAATCTAAAATTAGATTTATGATAAGTATATTAAATTAAGCACTAAAGTCATCATCACATAAATCTTCCAAAGATTTTATGCTCTACTCATTTTGCTTAATTTTGGGCTTAAGGTATAATAAGTTATTTTATCAAATAAAGTAACCTATTATTTATTCCCAATTTGAAAATTAAATCATTTAAAATATTTAATCCCAGATTATATTTTAAATATCCAACTTTTCAATTCTTTCTTGATTTCAATAGTCCAACTATTTAATCAATTATTAGTGGTACTATATATTATAATGATTATAATAGTCCAACTATATAATCAAATATAATCCAAATTAATTAACCTCAATTACATTGATTACTATAATCCAATTATAAAATCAACTGTAAACTGAAATTAATTAATTCAAATATATTGATTAATATAATCCAATTATATATAATCAACTATAATACAGTCCAATTGTTTATTAAAACAACATTAAATATTAGTCTAACTAATACTTTTAATATATGACGAGTGATATTTGTTTGAGCGCGTATGGCGAGTAATTGAACGAATATTGCAAATTCAAATCTTGCCTCCCACTATTTTTCGTCGAGCCTCTAACCCTCTGTCGAGTACTCGGGAAACCGTGTTTCCTAGTGGGCTAGGATCCCGTTAAATATCACACAATCTTGACTTTGGCCAACAAATTGTATGATAATTAACTAGGTAGATCTCGAAGATCAATTGGATCTAATCCAATTCCTAGATCCAGTAGGTGGACATCCAAGTCCGAACATATATCTTATATATGCCTATATATCTAATATATACCCTAACCTTTTTCCTCTGAATCAACTAGGCCTTGGCTTTGGCACAACAAACCTAATGATCCCAGTCAAGCGCAGACCCATTGACCATGGAAGCTTCGTAATCAATGTCGTTGGACAAGAAGTGGTCTTGACTTTGGCCAACAAACCACAACTTGGACAAGACACCAATATGGAACAAAGCCTCGTGATTCAAACATATCTTCGATGGACAAGGGCTTGACTTTGGCCAACAACCCATGCCAATCTAGGATCTTGAGCAAGAATCACTCATGGAAGGAAAAGACGCATGAGATTTTAATGAGGGTTTTTCGCGTGTAAATTGGCTACCAATTAATTATCTTTGTTTAGGTCTCATCATCATACACCCTTAAACATGCATTCTAAATACATAATAAAGCGCATATGAAATAAAATAATAATGATATGCGGATGGATACTTAACATATTGATCCTAGATCAAATCTCTCCATTTCTCACTCAAGCTAGCACTTGTATTACTTCTACCCGTTACACTACACTTCTAAAGAAACCTCATTTACATTGAGGGGAATAGGTGAGAAGAGAATACAAAGAGAATATAAGTGATAAGGCTGGACACGCAGGTCCAATTTAATAAATCGAATTTTTACAACAATTTCCAAAATTGCCCCACCCGACTAATATCCATCCGATATACATTATTCATCATCATCACAACCACGTATTCACACAAAAGCATGCTATCAATCAATCTAATCAAATTAATTAATCTGATAATTATGTGATCATCCAATGTTCAAACAACGATTTGATTTTGGTCGAGTCAAACTCGTTTTTGCGAATAAGTACTCTCAAAGTACGAATTCATGAATTAATTAAACTACATAATAAATCAAATTTAATATGTATTTAATACTAATTCACTATTCAATTCCAAATTAATTATTACACTTTATTTAATAACCTTTTCGACTTAAATTCCAAATTTAATCGCGTCGGGTCTCAAAGCCCGATTAACGTCCAACGTCAATTCAATTTCAAGTCTAATGGGCTTTAATTAATTTCTATAAGGCGTGGGCTTCGGAAACCAAAGCCCAATCAAGGAGTAACCCCATAAGCCCATAAATCAATTTAGGCCCAATTAAACTTTAAAGGTTTATAAGTTGCATTTGGGCTTTATGGTTATGGTTTTGGGCCCAATTGGATCCAATCCACATGGCCTAAACCCATCTTGATAAAATCAAGCCAATAAGCCCAATTACAACTTAATAAGCCCAAATCAATTTAAAGGCCTAATTCATTAAATTACACAAATCCAATTTCACAATTTAATTACCTAAAGTGTATTACATGATTAATCACCCAAATCAATATTTCTAAAACATAAATTAGTCCAATTAATCATGTTCATTATCATCATCACATGTCCAACACATAAATGAAAAAATCAAACCCATACATGCTTTAAAGCTCTCGGCCAAAGGAGGGATTTTGTGTCCGATTTGGTTTCAATCCAATCAAACCCACAATCGACATTAAATCAACATCCTAAATGATTTCCACACATCCAATTGTTCAAAAAATCAAAATTACTAAGACATTAGGGCATATACCTATTCGACCAACATAGGATTTTGGGGTTTTATGTTCAATTCAAAGTACAATCCAATTGACCTTAAATTACCATCAAACATATGATTCCAATCATTAATGAATCAAAATTCAAAAAATTCCTAAGAACCCAAAATACATAATACATTCGGCCAAGGTAACATTTTGGGGCAAATTGATCCAATCACATTTTGTTGAAATTGATCAAATCAATCTTCAATATAACATATATTAAGCATGCTTAAACATCCAATTTTATAAAATCATGCTCAAATACAAAATACCCATTTTAAGCCCTACATATTTTTCATACTTGAACCTATAGCTCTTGATGCCATTGTTAGGTTTTGTCTACGTCCCAAGATCAAACAAGACATGAAATACATGTGTGAACACATCAACGGAGGTAGCGGAATACTCACATCGATCGGTTGAGACGATTTGAAGATGAATGAAGCCACTTTGCTCACTGCCAAGGACGCCCACTGCTGGCAGTTCACTGCCCTCCATTTCAGAATTTTGAGCTGCGAAACGGAGCTCCAAGCATCGTCGGACGGATCCCGACTCATGGGTGAACCTCCCTAACACCTTCGCAAGTCTCGTAAGTGTGCTAGCACTTGTGTTTTTGCATCAAAAATACACTCATGCTTCCCTTGAAGCTCACGACAGTGAGCTGTGAAAAAAGAGTAAAACAGCCCCTTGGGCGTGAGAAAGAGAGGAAAGATGGAGAGAAAATGTGTAAATGGGTTTCAAAAAAGATTTTCCAAAAACCTTTATATATTTTCCAAGAAAATACATTAAACAATTACCAAATAATTCATTAAATAATTAAAATGGTAAAAGTCTCACCAACTAACACTATTTCACAAAAACACATCACTATTCATTTCACTTTATTAAAGTGACTTGATGTGTGTCAATCACTCAATCAATCAACTCAATCACATCAATCAATCACATCACTCAAAGTGACTTTTGATTTGACGCTTGATGTGACGAATGATTTGACGCTTGATGTGACTTGCGTCACCGCGCACTGAATTCAAAATACGAATGCGCTCGCAATCACACTCGGGCTCGGGTTCACTAATTCTCAATTAGCGAATTTTCCGTCGCGTCGTAATTAAATGATTACGCCTAGCGAATTCACTATTTACGTCGCTAACGAATTAATTCTAAATTAATTCGTTCGCCCGAATTAAAATCTAATTTTAATTCCGTGTCGAAATCTAATTTCGTCTAATATATCGAATATATTAATTTATCGATTAATTCCAAATTAATCGTTATCTCTCTCTAGACGATATTTTATCCTAGATAAAATATCTCGGTAATTAATCCTAGATTAATTTTCTCTCTCTTATATATAATCCCAGATTATAATGAGTGCGAGTTATGCGTCATCGGTGCATTATCGGGAAGCGACGCATGAGATCCCGGATAATTCGGCAGTAAATACGGTCGTCGGAGTATCCGAATCATGTACGTACCAAGTACTACGTTCTACCAATTTACAAGACAAGATCGGCTTCTAGCAAAGCACGAAGTCTACCCAATTCTCCGGTCATATTCATCTAAGAATATTTAAGATCTATATCAAGCGTAGTATACCAAGTATCGTGTATATCGGCCCAGTATCGGATAGTCACGTGCTAGGGCTGGGGCTGGATAAGTGTCTGCCCCGTCCGAAGCACATGTCGGATGTCTGGTAACTAGTCTCTATAATCGGATATACATGACCTTGTCATAATATCCCGATGGCCGGCCAGCACTTAAGAGCACTAATACCGTATCCTGCGTGACATCATCTCCACTATGACTGGAGTTATACTTCTGTCTTGACATCACACCCAATACTCTACGATTCTCAATATGCCCAGCATTGGCGTACACAGAACCGGTTAGAGTCCTGGACGACCTCAACTAAAGCATATTGATTGTCGTAAGCATTAGCGGTGCAAGTCTCAGGTAAGACCATACACACCTACCCTGATGTCGGACTCCCATAGACACATAGTCATAATACCAATGGGATTCCGAGGGGTCTATCCAGAGCGAAGCTGTTTCCCGTACCATCGGTGAAACACAACCTCCTATCGCACTTGCATAAGTATCCAATACTTATATATATGAGAACTATGCCGTTGTGCCCTCACAACGCGCACAAGTGCAATACTAGCCTATTCCGCATTATCGATGTCCAGTCTCGATAATACTCCGGCTAGGGATATTTAATGATTAATCCTTCGTGGACTGATACTGTCTCATATCATTCTCAATCCAGGAACTAATCATAGGGACCTCTCTTCATTTATATATCTAAGGTGATCTAATCACAAATGATGAGAGTGCAATTTCCTTGTCACATAGTTAATTTGTACAACAACATTATGATCTGTACAAATAGTGACGCTATTGGTCATATTATCCAACAATAACATTGTCTACCTCAGCTCTGATGGTGATGATCTCCCCTCCATACGAAAACTTGATGACCTGGTGCCAAAGTGGAGGCACGCCCCCAAGCTTGTGAACCAAGGTCTCCCCAAGAGTAAAGCAAAAGTGTTGGGATATCAAGCACTGTGAACTCAACCTCATCCTCAATTGGACCCACCTTGACTACCACAACAAAGGTTCCCTCTACTCCCCCTCTTACTATCACATCATACGCCTTGATATTTGTGGGAGGGACTCAAATCTGCCGCTTCAGACCCAACCTTGGAAAAATCTTCAAAGGGCACACATTAATAGATGAGCCTCATCCAATTACACAAGATGGCAGATTTCCATTCATTTCCACTCTTATGAATATTGGCCTATTGTGATCCATTCCCTCCAACGGGAGTTCCTCCTAATAAAATATTATCACCTGCAAAGCTTCCTTCTGTACCGACCTAACGAATATTGTGGGGTTGGCATCCTCCGGTACCACTATCTTCTCGAAACCCCCACCATGGCGCGCCTGTGCTCCTGAGATGCACACAATAACTCTCAAATGCTCACTTGTGCTCGCGTCTTTTTCAACTGACGTAGCACTACATCTCCCTCAGCATTATCCACGTTCTCTGTCATTTCCCTACCTTCTACCAACCTTCCTTACCTTTCTCCGCTACATCATCGTAAAAACATCCACAGTGCATCATTCTCTTCAACATCCTCTTTCATCACTGCTCGAGAAGTTTTCCCAGAAATTCTTCCCATGCTCCATCTCCTCTTCACTACTGCTATCCCAAATCCCCAGGCAAAAGGCTTGGTGGTCAAAGGTTTGGAGGACAAGGCTTTCAGGTAGGCCGGAACTAATCATGTAGGTGGGGGGTGGAACAGAATGATAGTTAGGTAAAAGGTTTCTCTGTGTGTAGGGTTGTTCTTTTTCTGGGTCGGGTATTTTATGAGTCAATGAGGTCTGGGATTCATGTCTTAGGCGGGCAAAGTTGTCAGTGTCTGTTTGGGCCAAAATTGGCTACAGGGGCAAAAACGACATTATACCACAAGACTAGAAGCCCATCTGCAAACTGGGCCCACATACGAAGATATTATGCAAAAGACCAGACCTGTTGAATATAAAGAAGATCAACGGGCACCAGTTACAAAATTGAAGAAAGAATCTGCATCCATAAATCCTACCATGAGAGACGACGGTTTCAGGGAGAAGACAAGATCATCAGTTACCGAGTATGGAACATCCGAATAAAAGCTTCATTAATAAAAACTCCAACGGGCAGATAAACGGGGAGGACCAAGACCTATAAAAGGAGAAAGAAAGACACCAACGGGGATCGAAAAAAGACCACGACAATTACTAAGACAAGACTGATTCACAACCGCCCTCACGGCATATCACAGAAGGTTGAGGTACACAAAAGCCTTGACCAATTTACTTTACGTTGATCGATACCATCACTAACTTGAGCGTCGGAGAGTGTCTACGGTTTCCACCACACCGGTGGGCAGTAAGCTCCTTATTCGTTCTATTTGTTTTGCAGGATTTACTCGCGCCCTACAAATTGATAATCTCGATTGTGGACATTGGCCGAAATCAGAGTCTACAATTTGGCGCCCACCGTGGGGCTGACGAGTGAATCGACAAAGAGTAGAACGTCTCAACAAAATAGTCAACAATGGCGTCAAGCAACGAACATATCCCAGATCAACTAGCGGTACAAATTGCCATGCTCCAGGAACGACTCACAAACCTGGAAGAAGAAAATCTCACGATGCGAAATACCAACGAAAGTTTACAACAAAGGCTTGATCACCTATCATCCGACCCTCAGCATAACCGAGGTAGTCCAACTGCTCCACCCGTGTCAGATGAACCAAACAGCAACCACCCCCCAGCCACTCTACATTCAGACCATCTTGATGATCAAGCCCATCAACTGGCTAACTCCATCAGAAGAGAAATGGTTGAATTCAAAGAAGCAGTTATGTCTCGACTACCAGGGGTGAAACTCCCGATCAGGAAAAGCCGAGCCGGGACAATTTCAGATACCCCTTTCCATGAGTCAATTGTAGCAGTTGAGTTGCCCAGGAAATTCAACCCACCTGAAATGAAGTTATATGATTGGGACCACAGATCCAGACGACCATGTCATGCATTACAAATTCAAGATGATGTCGAATGGTTTGTCTCCGAACCAATGGGAGGCCGGAATGTGCAGGTGCTTCGGGGAACTCTGGCGGGACCTGCTTTGACATGGTTCATTAATCTTCCTTACAGGTCAATCAAATCATACCAAGAACTGGCGGACAAGTTCGTGCAACACTTCGCAAGTTCGTGCAGGATGGAGAAAACGACGGACGACCTTAACTCAGTACAACAGAGAAGAGGAGAAACATTACGGAGCTACGTGGCCCGGTTCAATCGTGAGAGAATAACCATACCGGACCTTCATCAGCCAACCGCAGTTGAAGCATTCAGGAATGGACTCCTTTATGACAGCGGGCTCTACAAGAAGTTGACGAAATTCAGATGCTACACAATGGACCAGGTCATGGCACGAGCCCAAGTAGAGATAAGGTGGGAGGAGGATAAAAGAAATAAGAGAAGAGTTGATGAAACAAATGCACAAGCGAACCGAAGGCCAGCTGCTTCCAGGCGACACGAAACAGACTACCCCCCTCGAACCGAAGGGAGGAACCAAAGTAGGGGCGAACGTCGACCATTCTACAAAAATATGGACAGACGTCCACGGCCATATAAAAACAGGGAGGAGCTTCCGACAAGTAAGCCTCGACTTCCAGACTACAATTTCACAATTTCTCCTGGGGAATTGGTTTCGGTGTTGAAGAAATTAGGGAATGAAGTGAAGTGGCCCCCAAGGGCAAGGGATAGTTCATCCAAAAAAGACACAAAGAAATGGTGTGAGTTCCACAGGGACTACGGTCATACGACGGCGGAATGTGTTGCCTTGAGACTAGAGGTTTTGGAACTGCTGAACAAAGGATTTTTGAAAGATCTGCTTACAGACAAGGGGAAGGCGACAATGACCCGAAGGGATGAACGAGACAGACAGGGAGAAGCTCCAATGCCACCACCTCCGATTGATAACACTGTCAATGTCATTTCGGGGGGATCAGAAGTTAGTGGAGCAACTTATTCAGCTGCAAAAAGGCACTCGAGGGTATTGGCCACCAAGGCCTCACACACCCTAATGTCTGTAGAGGGAATTACCACGGGTTTGGTAATTGGGTTCCCGGATGATGGAGACTCACAAGATTTAAACCTCACCATGACGCTTTGGTCATTTCTCTTCAAGTAGCGAACTTCATGATCAGACGTGTGTTGGTCGACACGGGCTCCTCAGCTAATATTATCTTTGCCAGTGCTCTGACCGACATGGGGACTGCATTGGATAACGTCAATAGGCGTACGACAGTATTGATCGGTTTTAGCGGGGAACAAAAGTTGACTATGGGGGAAATACGACTCCCCGTTTATGTGGCAGGTGTCAATAAAATGACTACTTTCCTGGTATTGGACAGCCCATCGGCCTACAACTTGATTATGGGCAGACCTTGGATTCACGACATGAGGGCGGTCTCATCTACCTATCATCAGGTAATAAATTCCCAACTAAATGGGGGATTCAGGAGGTAAAAGGGGACCAACTGGCGTCAAGGAGTTGCTACCAAACGACCTTGAAGGCTAAATCAGATCCGGCATAGCAATTACAGTCTGGACCTAGTGCGCCAGAGCCTACTCTACCAAATATTGAGAAGCTCGACGAGGTCCAGATTCATCCTCAATTCACGGAACACAAGGCTTTGGTAGGAGCGGGGTTGGAACCAAAACTGCGAGCCGACCTGATAGAATTCTTGAAAAAAACGGCACGACACGTTCGCATGGTCGCATGAGGATATGATAGGGATTGATCCGGATCTCATCACTCACGCACTGCATGTGGATCCGGACCACACCCCTGTCAGACAAAAAAGAAGGAAGTTTGCCCCAGAGAGAAACCGGATCATTGATGAAGAGGTGCAAAAGTTACTGCAGAACGGTGCGATTAAAGAAGTACAGTTTCCCGAGTGGCTTGCCAATGTTGTAGTAGTGAAAAAGAAGAATGGGAAGTGGAGGGTGTGCATCGACTTCACAGATCTGAACAGAGCCTGTCCAAAGGACTCATTTCCCTTACCACATATTGATTCGATGGTGGACGCGACGGCAGGACACGAGTTATTAAGCTTCATGGACGCGTATTCAGGCTACAATCAGATCCTCATGCATCCTCAAGATCAAGAGAAAACAGCTTTTGTTACAAATCGAGGAATATTTTGTTACAAAGTCATGCCTTTTGGCTTGAAGAACGCAGCGGAGCAACATACCAGCGGATGGTTAACAGGATGTTCGACCATCAAATAGGGAAAACAATGGAAGTTTATATTGACGACATGTTGGTGAAATCCGTTGAATCAGAACAGCATCTCAACCATCTGGAAGAAGCCTTCGACATCATGGACAGGTACGGAATGAAATTAAATCCTACTAAGTGTGCATTTGGTGTCGCTTCAGGAAAATTCTTGGGATACATAGTCACTCGACGAGGCATTGAAGCAAATCCAGACCAGATTAGATCAATCCTCGACATCCCTTCCCCCTCTACCCCAAAGGATGTTATGCGACTAACTGGGCGGATAGCGGCATTAAACAGGTTCATCTCTAAATCGACCGACAGGAGTTTTTTTTTCTCAGCCTTAAAAAAATCAAGTAAATTCGAATGGACTCCTGCTTGTGAGGAAGCTCTGAAGCAGCTCAAACAATATTTGTCTTCACCGCCCCTATTATCAAAACCACTCGACTGTGAGAGGCTCTACCTTTATCTGGGAGTATCGGAACACGCGGTCAGTGGAGTTTTAGTAAGAGAAGAAGCAGGGAGTCAACAGCCAGTCTACTATGTAAGCAAAGCGCTGTTGGAGGCAGAGACACGCTACCCGCTGATGCAAAAATTGGTCTTCGCACTGGTCACAGCTGCAAGGAAACTTAGACCCTATTTCCAAGGTCATGCCATCACAGTGTACACGACACATCCTCTGAGAAGCATTCTTCATAAACCTGAGTTATCTGGAAGATTGATGAAGTGGGCAATTGAGTTGGGGGAACACGACATTGACTTTCAACCCAGGACGGCAATCAAATCCCAAGCCTTGGCAGATTTTGTGGCTGATTTTGCTCCCGGAATGGTGGCGACACCTGAAGCAGAAATCAATTCCATCCAGCCGACAAGAACTTGGAAATTGATGGTTGATGGTTCAAGTAACAAAAAGGGGTGTGGACTCGGAATGGTAATCACTACTCCCTCTGGCGACGTTCTGCACAGGCAGTCAAATGCGGCTTCAGAGTAACCAACAATGAGGCCGAGTACGAAGCATTGATTGCGGGATTATTATTGGCCAAGGAACTGGGGGCGAAGGAGGTAGAAGTAACGTCGGATTCTCAGCTGATTGTCAACCAGGTCGAGGGATCGTACCAGGCAAGAGGTGAAGCAATGGCCTCTTACTTACAGAAGGTAAATGAGCTACGAACTGCATTCGACACATTCTCCATTAAACAGGTCCCAAGAAGCGAAAATTCCCGGGCAGATGCACTGGCAACACTCGGTTCGACTCTGGAGGGCGACAACCACAAGCTATACCCATAGTATTTCTGAACTGGCCGGCAATTTGGAAGGAAGAGACGGATGTGTGGCCGCTATCGCTACAGTCGACAGTTGGATGACACCGATCATTGAATACTTGCAGAACGGCGTACTTCCGGAAGACAAAGTGCTGGCAAGGAAGATACAGAGACAGTCTGCAAGGTTCGTAGTATTCGAAGGTCAGCTGTTACGAAGATCCTTCTCGGGACCATACCTGAAATGCCTGACACACGACGAAGCCCAGCATGTGTTGTCTGAACTACATGAAGGGGAATGTGGGAACCACTCAGGCGGCAGAAGTCTCGCTCTCCGAGCCCACACGACAGGGTATTACTGGCCGACTATGAGACTCGACTCCGCAGAGTTCACAAAGAAATGCGACAGGTGCCAGAGATTCGCACCAGTTCCTCATCTACCACCAGAGAAGCTGAGCCCAATCCTGTCTCCATGGCCGTTCATGAAATGGGGCATGGACATTGTTGGAAAACTTCCAGTCGCTTCAGGTCAACGAGTCTACATGCTCGTAATGACAGACTATTATTCGAAATGGATTGAAGCCGAAGCATTCGCTAGAATACGCGACAAGGAAGCTCAAACGTTCGTATGGAAGAATATCATATGCCGGTACGGCATTCCCAGAGAAATTGTGACCGACAATGGATCACAATTCATCAGCCATCACTTTCAAAATTTCTGCAGGAACTGGGGTATCAGACTAAATTACTCGACGCCGCGCTTTCCACAAGCAAACGGGCAAGCAGAGTCGTCCAATAAGACGATCTTGAACACAATGAAGAAGAGGTTGGAGAAAGCAAAGGGCGCCTGGGCTGAAGAATTACCTGGAGTCTTGTGGTCGTACAGGACAACCGTAAGATCCTCAACCGGCGAAACTCCATTCTCATTAGCATTTGGGACGGAAGCTGTAATTCCATCCGAAGAAGTCATCCCTTCACCACGATGCCAGTGGCTCGACAACGAAAGCAACCAACAACTGATGAATTTCAATCTCGACACGATTGACGAGAAAAGGGACACGGCTCTCATCCGACTGGCCACATATCAACAAAGGGTGGCCAGGTATTTCGACAAAAACGTTAGGACCAGGACATTCCGCGCTGGTGACTGGGTCCTACGGAGAGTATTCCAGAACACGAAGGAAGGTGGAGATGGGAAGCTGGGCCCTAATTGGGAAGGCCCTTATCAAATTGTTAGAGTTGTTGGGAAAGGAGAGCCTACAAGTTGGAAACCAAAGAGGGGAAACCAATCCGCAACAGTTGGAATGCGGTGCACCTTAAAAATTTATCCGGTAATTTTGATGTTTTGCCAATTAGTTATTTTCCAGTCTACATTCAAGTTTTATCATTCTGTCAGTAGAGAAATAAAATTTGTAGAAGTTGTTCGACAAATTGCAATAAAACTATCCAATAGATTCTTGTTCCATTCTCCACATTCGAAGTATACAACCATTCGTCATTCCAATTTACAAAATGATTCAAGATACAAACTTGTTCCTTCCTCTCAAATTCTAAGTACAAGTTTATCAAAAAGATTCTAAATAATTTCTGAACAATTCGACATCAATCGTCAGCTCCGTCTGCATCCATCGTTGCTGGCTGACTGGTTGGAACATCTCCTTCACCCTCCACATCCACCGGTTCAGAATGGACAGCAGTTTGTGCCACATCTTCTTCTTCTATTTCTGTGTCCTTCTCAACTTCCATCATCGCTTCTACCTCCATTGGATTTAGCTCAGCCTCCTCCTTCCTCATCTCTACCTCTGTTCCTACTTCTACATCTTCTTCTTCAGTCGACGAGGAGATTCCAGCGGCACGCCTTTCATATTCCCTGATCCATTTCTCAGGCTTCCACTCGACATGTTTACCAGCAATGAATTCTTGCATCAGGTCGTATCTATTCTTCATCATGGAGTCGATTGCGATATCCTCCATTTGTTCCAACAACAACTCGTTCTCCTTCTTCAAATTGTTGAAACCCTCCTTGTAACCTTCAATCGTTAACTCGGCTGTTTCCTTTTCCAGCTTCAAGCTAGCCTTCACTTCCTTCAGCTCCCTCTCGAGAACTTTCTCCTTTCTCTGCGAAGCGACCAGTCCAGACCTTAATTCAGACGACTCCTTCCTCACTGCTGATAAACCCTTCTCTAGCTCCTTGACCCTTTTGGTTGGATTCAGCATTTTTCCGCAAGAACAAGCTACATTCCAGGGCCTACGACCTCAAATCGAGACATTCAAATCAGAACATTAAAAAAAAAAAAAAAAAAAAAAAAAAAAAAAAAGGAATAAGGGTACTCACTTGATAGTTTAGAGCGATGGCTTTCTTCATGGCCTCCGCCGGCCCAATCTGTGCCAATCTTACTTCATCCCCTTGGAGTAGAAGACCCTCAACAAATGAGTCGATGCTTGAAGGGTCTGAGATTGCTGTCGACTCCTTTGGAACTTTCAAAATAAGGGTGTCAGAGTCCTCTTCAGTTTCCACCTCTGCGACAGACTTCCTTTTCTTCTCAGATGATATAATGTCTATCGACTTCCCTTTTCCTACGACACCCCCACTCGAAATCATCTCTTGATGTTGGGTGCCAGTTTCCTTTTCGACCTCTAATTCTCTCTCTTCAGTTTCCTCGACCTTTTTCTGCTCTTCATTTCGTCGAGTGAAGCTACTGTGAATGGTCCAGACATCATCTCCTCTGCGCATGAAAATTCCTCAATTTTTAAGGGCTCTCGATATTTTTTATTCACCCCATACAATTTTTGAATCGACCACCTACAGTTTATCACGGCCAAAACGTCGTTAGAGAGGGCCAGAACTTTACCTTCGCGCTGATAGATTTCCTTCCACAATGGAGTCGCCCTTAATCTCTTCTCCTCTAAGATGGCCTTGCAGTTCCTTACGTCGTCTTGCAAAGATAGAATCGCTTCGACGTTTGAGGTGGAGCGAACAGTTGAGAGGAACGATTTGTTTCGAAGAGGATCTGCAACGACAAACCCTTGGTTATTCAAAGACACAAACAAACCTAGTTATAACCTATAAATTAGAAAAGAGCATCACTCACTCGACAAACACCAGAACTCTGGGATTCGACCAGCCCCAGTCAAACCAAATATACCTCACCCCTGCGAAGAAGTAGTAGGACTGCCAGTTTCCCCTATCATTAGTCGGCAACCCAATAACTAGAGGCTTCTTTCTTTGTCGAAGGATCATTGTATATCTCCCTTTCTCTTTCAGATGCTCCTTTATGTAGTATGTCTCTAGAACATCATTAACCTCGAAGAGTACACCCAACTCGAAGGCTAAGCACTCAATCGACAATAGAATCCTCCATGCGTTTGGCATCAATTGAGACGGAGCAATTTCAAAATGGTTCAACACTTCCCAGACTAGTCTGGGGATGGGAAACCTCAATCCTACTTTAAACGGACGAACGTAGAAACCTATCCACCCCGGAACCTTGTAATCGATTCTCTCAGACGACGAAGGTACTCGGAGTTCTAGTGACTCAGGAAATCTATACATACAACTGAGTTCCCTCAGCATTTTCCCTGTCATACGACTAGCAGGATTCCTGGATAATAAGTTGGTAGGCTCACTGGTACAAGGAAAGTCACTCGGCTCCTCATTGCAGGAATTGATCTTAGAGGTATTGCCTCAGTAGGTGTCTCCCGAGGAGACATCGCCAGGGTAAACACCTTTCTCAATCAGTTTCTCGTACGACCACTCTTTGTACGTTACCTCCTCCTCAGTTTCACTCGATGATTCGACATAACTATCTATTTTGGCTCCCAAGCTACCTAAAGACTCTCCACTCGACATTGTCCAAACGACAAGCATACAAACAATTAAACTCTCTAGTAATCTACCCCTTGAAGATCAAAAACACAAACACGATTCTAAAGCTAAACACACTAACCCAAAGATCAAACACCCAAAGTAACCTAAGAACAGCTTGAATATTGCAATGAATGCTTAAAGGAATTGAAGAACAAGAGAGGAAGTTAGCGAAGAATACCTTGAGAAACACTTGAGAGCTCTCCTTACTCGACTTTCCAAATGAGGAGAAGTGAAACGCCCATACCCCTTTTATACACCCACACTCATTTGGCGCCAATATTCCCGCCAAAACTCCTCGTAATCCGCGATAGGGTTTGCTCTAAATGACAGTTGAACCGGATCAAAGTATTACGGCATGGAGAATGTCGAACTGGGAACATCCCCTGATGATTCATGTCGAGTCAGATTGTATTATACAAATCACTCGTCCGATACGACATAGTCGAGTGAAATCACTCCTGAACCACCTCAAGGTTCAGTCGACAGGGGACATCCCCCAAGTAACTCATGTCGAGTTATATCTGAGTCATGGTATTCACTCGTCCGATACGACAGTGTCGAGTGAAATCACTCCTGAACCACCTCAAGGTTCAGTCGACAGGGGACACCCCCAAGTAACTCATGTCGAGTTATATCTGAGTCATGGTATTCACTCGTCCGATACGACAGTGTAAACGTAGTACGAGGTACTTACGTGTTCGGATATTCCGACGACCCGATTTACTGCCAACATATTCGGAGATCTCATGGGTCGCTCCCCGAAGATTCACCAATGACGTATGGCTCGCACTTTAATTAATCTGGGATTAATTTAATGAGAGAGAAACTTAATCTGGGATTAATTACGGAGATATTTTATCAGGGATAAAATATCACTTTAAGAGAGAGAATGATTAATTTGGAATTAACGGTAATTAATATATTTGATATATAAACGAAATTGGATTTCGACGCGGAATTAAAATTAGATTTAATTTGGGTGAATGAATTAATTTATAATTAATTCGTTAGCGACGTGAATAATGATTTCACTAGGCGTAATCGTTTAATTACGACGGCATCAGAAAATTCGTTAATTTAGATTAGCGAAACCCGAGCCCGAGATTATTTGCGAGCGATTCGTATTTCAAATTCAATGCGGCACGCAAGTCAAATCAAGCGTCAAATCATTAGTCAAATCAAGCGTCAAATCACATGTCACTTTGAGTGATGTGACATTTGATATGAGTTGATTGACAAGCATTTAATGTTTGCTTTTTGAAATAAAAAGTGTAAATGGTTATTATTTTAGAAATAATAAAACCTAATACAACTTTTATTTTCTCTCTCTCCTGTACACGGTAACGCAATTTTGGGAGCCAAAAATGGAGCCAAAATTTCTCTTCTTCTCTCTTGTCTTGGACTGTTTCTTCCTCTGTTTTCTGGTTTTGACCGAGCAAATGGAGAAGCTAATGATCTTGTTGCAAGATCTAAGTGCTAGCACACTCATGGAGGAATACAAAGGTGATAGGGTAGTGTTTTCATGAGCAAGGAATCACCTTGTGAAGCTTGGAGCTTGGAGCTTCCATAGAGGAACCCATGGCCGATTCTTGGAGGAGGAAGCAGTCCCCACGCCGTGCAGTCCACCATTTGCGCATTCACTGCCGAGAAGGAGAAGGCAGTGCATTTTTGGTCTTCGTAGCATCCAACCGATCAATGTGAGTTTTTTCCGCACCTCCTTTGATGTGTATTCATATTATTTCATGCTTAATCTTTGATCTTGGGACCCTTAGAGGACTCCAACACCGACTCTACCTGATCCTTGAGTTTCTGCAACTCGACCTGATACCCGGCTACCCTTCCCGCGGCATACTCAGCCATGTCGTCATCAAAAATATGGATCTTATCACTCATCCTGTTTTGAGGCTCTTCACGCCTGACATTCTCAGAGCTTCCTGACCCTCCTGCATGGGGCGCTGCCATGCTGGCCCCAGCGGCGGTCAAAGCTTGCACTGCTCGGTAATCTTGGTGAGATAGTCTCCAACTGATCCATTGCGAGAACCCTCGTTATCTGACTCAGTCCATGTTCGCTAACGGTCTTTTGACAAGTCTCATGTCTTCTCTACTCAACGGAAATCTATGGCGGCTTTAAAAAAAACTACGGTTGGCAATGGTACATGTATGCGTGCTATGCATGAAATATATAAAATATGTGAGGTAATGGCGACAGAATATATCCTTCCGACCTTATTTCTCACCTAATCGTGGTAAGCTTTTTTGGTTCTACTAAGTAATGCCTTATTCCATGCAAAACCAACCTGATGCTATGTACAACAAACAAAATCACCCTCTCTTGACGCTACTACGGTACTTGGGAAACCTCGAGGCTACCCCCTTTCTACCTTGGTCCTTTTTTTCCAGCCGTAAAAGACAAATACCCATGCCCATTAACAACTTGACTAAACCTATTATGGGGATCATGCCATTGTCTAGAAAAATGAGAATCATGCTTTCAAAACCGTGGTCTGGGGAATGAACTTAGAATGTCCAAAAGTATACAAATTGTTGGACAATTATGACCCATAGCGTCACTATTTGTACAGATCATGTGTTGTTTTGTACAAATTAACTATGTGACAAGGAGATTGCACTCTTATCATTTGTGATTAGATCACCTAGATGTATAAATGATAGGAGGTCCTTATGATTAGTTCCTGGATTGAGATGATATGAGACAGTATCAGTCCTCGAAGGATTAATCATTAAATATCCCTAGTAGAGTATTATCGAGATTGGACATCGATAATGCGTAAAGACTAGTATTACACTTGTGCGCGTTGTGAGGGCACAATAGCATAGTTCTCATATATTTGGGTATTGGATACTCATGCAAGTGTAATAGGAGGTTGTGTTTTACCGATGGTACGGAAAATAGCTTCGCTCTGGATAGACCCCTCGGAATTCCATTGGTAGTATGACTATGTGTCTATGGAAGTCCGAAATCAGGGTAGGTGTATTTGGTCTTAACCTGAGACTTGCACCGCTAATACTTGCGACAATCAATATGCTTTGGTTTTGGTCGTCCAGGGCTTTAACCGGTTCTGTGTACGCCTCTGCTGGGTATATTGAGAATCGTAGTGTATTGGGTGTGATGTCAAGACGGAAGTATCACTCCAGTCATAGTGGAGATGATGTCACGTAGGATACGGAACTAGTACTCTTAAGTACTGCAGTCATCGGGATGATATGACTAGGTCATGTTCATCCGATTATAGAGACTAGTTACCAGACATCCGACATGTGCTTCGTACGGGCAGACATACATTCCAACCAGCCCCAGGCCTAGCACGTGACATCCGATACTGGATCGCTATCGCAATACTACGTATACTACGCCTGACATAGATTGTATATTCCAGTAAGAATATTTCTGGAGAATTGGGTAGGCACGGTGCTTTGCTAGAAGCCAACCATGTCTTGTAAATCGGTAAGCATGTGGTACGAGGTACGCACTTAATCGGATAGTCCGATAACCGGATTTACTGCCAACATATCCAGAGGTCTCTTGGGTCGCTTCCAAAGATTCACCGATGACAGTTGACTTAAACTAGAATTAATTTGGGATTAATTTAGAGAGAGAAAATTAATCTGGGATTAATTGAGGCTTTATTTAATCTGGGATTAAATGTGTTCGGAAGAGAGAGAACGCGATTAATTTGGAATTAATCGGTAAAATAAATTTAATAGTTAAATTTGATTTTTCTATTTAATTTATTTGTATGGGCTAAAATTAATATATCAGATATATTAATATGAATTGGATTTCATCACGAAATTAAAGTTGGACTTTAATACGAACGAATAAATTAATTTAGAATTAATTCGTAAACAACGTTCGTAATATATTTGCGAGGCATCGTTATTTAATTAAATTAGATTTAATTATTTAGCGACGAAAGTTCGTTTAATCGGATTAAACGGATCCGAGCCGCGGCAAATGTTCGTAGAGATTTTTGAATTTTGAATTCAAATGTGGGGCCCACTTCACATGTGGTAGTTGGGAGGGTAGTTGGCATTTATGCCAAGCCACCCTTTCCAACTACCTTGGAATGGTTTTGGTGAAACCATTTACCCAACCCCTTGTTTAGGTAAAAGGGTAAATTGGTTTTACCAAAAGGCATCCTCTCTCTCATTACACAACACTTGACACAAAAACAACCCTAAGACTCCTCCATGGGCGTGAGCTTCCTCCATCTCTCACTTTTATTTTGTGGCAAAATCAACAAAGCTAGCACTTGTAGAAGTCTTCTAAGGTGATAGGGAAACCAACTCAAAGCTTGGAATCAACACAAAGGTTGGATCTTGGAGATCTTCATTCAAACAACTCAAAGCTTGGAATCAACACAAGGTTGGATCTTGGAGATCTTCATTCACAACTCAAAGCTTGGAATCAACACAAGGAAGGATCTTGGAGATCTTCTTCTCAAAATTTTAAAAGCTCAAATCCATTCAATGTAAGTAATTCCGCAACTTATAATGAATTTATGAACACCTTTTCTTGCTTATTAGATCCTTGGCATGTTCTAGGAACACTAACAATGGTATCAAGAGCCAATTTTAAGCATGAAAATTTTAGGGTTCATGAGACTAAAATTTGGGGCTTTTGTGTTTTGAGCATGATTCTTCAAATTGATGCTTTGAGCATGCTTAGATTATGTTAACTTAGAGTGTGCATGATTAGATTTGGAAAAATTGATTGGATCAAATTTTTTAATTTCCTTAGCATGGCCGAAACTTACAGTGAAGTGGACTGCAGTTTTAATTTTTTTGTACATCATTGGATGTGTTTAAATGCATGTTAAATGTTGATTGTTGGTTTGATTGGATTAGAATCAAAGTCAATAATGTTTATGTTAAATTCAAGAGAGCATGTTGAGCATGAAATGATTGTTTTTGGCTTCAATTTGTGTTGAGCATAAATTGATGGATTAAGCATGATTATTTAAGTTAATTGGTATTTTGGAAATATTGAGTTTAATTAATTAATCATGGCTAATACACTTTAATTAAAATAATTGTGATATTTGGAATATTATAATTATGTTAAAAGCCTTTAATTATAATTGGGCTAAAAGTGTGTATTTGGGCTTAATGGGCTTGGTTTGACCAAGTTTGGTTTTGGACTTTTGGATTGGATCCAATTGGGCCCAAAACCAATTCCATAAAGTCCAAATACATCACTTGGCCCTTTAAAGAATTTAATTGGGCCTAATGGGCCTAAATTAATTTGTAGGCAATAGGGTGATTCCTATTGGGCCTTGGCATTTTGGGTTTGACCCATTATGGCCAAAGCCCATGCCTTAAGAATTAATTAAAAGCCCATTGGACTTTAATTAAAATGACATTGGATGTTATTGAGCCTTTGAGACCCATTAAGATTTGATTTGGAATCCAAGTCTTTAAGGAAAATAAATAAGTGTAAATATCTAATTTGGAATTAAATTTGGAATAAGTATTGAATACAAATAAATTGGATTTAAAGCCGTAGTTCAATATAATTCAAGAATACTTTGAGTATTTATTCTTAAACGAGTTGGACTCACGCAAATCAAATCGTTGTTTGAACATTGGTTGGTCATTAATCAAAGATTAATTAATTGGATTAGATTGATTGAATAACATGCTTTGTATGAATACATGAATATGTTGTATGGATAATGTATATCGGATGGATATTAGAAGGGCGAGGGCAATTTTGGAAATTGTAATAAATTTAGAATTTATTAAATTGGACCTGCGTGTCCAGCCTTTTATCTCCTTATTCTTTGTATTTCTCTTCTCACCAATTCCCCTCAATGTAAATGAGGTTTCTTTATTGTATTATGTAATTGGGTAGAAGTTAGAATAGTTCTAAGAGGGGGAGAGGAAATGAGTGATTTGTTCTAGGAACAATTTGTGACATATCCATCCGCATATCATTATTAATTTATTTATCGCGCCTTATTATGCTTTTAGAATGCATGCTTAAGGGTGTATGATGAGACCTAATCAAAGATAATAAATTGGTTGCCAATTTACGCGAAAAACCCTCAAAACATATTAAGCGTTTTTCCTTCCGTTGAGTGATTCTTACTCAAGATCCAAAGTTGGCATTGGTTTGTTGGCCAAAGTCAAGACCTTTGTCAATTGCGGATGTGTTTGAATCATGAGAGTTTTGTTCCATATCGGTGTCTTGTCCAAGTCGTGATTTGTTGGCCAAAGTCAAGATCACTTCTTGTCCATCGACATTGATTACGAAGCTTTCCATGTCAATGGGTCCCGCTTAACTGGAATCATTAAGCTTGTTGTGCCAAAGCCAAGGCTTAGTTGATTCAGAGGAAAAAGGTTAGGAAAATATATTGGATATATTGGCATATATATATTGTATATATGTTTCGGACTTGGATGTCCACCTACTGGATCTAGGAATTGGATGAGATCCAATTGATCTTAGAGATCTACCTAGTTAAGTATCATACAATTTGTTGGCCAAAGTCAAGATTGTGTGTTATTTAACGGGATCCTAGCCCACTAGGAAACAAGGTTTCCCGAGTACTCAACAGAGGTTAGAGGCTCGCCGAAAAATAGTGGGAGGCAAGTATTAATTTGCAAATTTCGTTTAGATACTTGCCAATACGCGCTCATTTCATTTTTCGTCATAATTTATTTATAAATTATAGTTGACTAATATTTAATTGTTGTTTTAATTAAACAGTTGGACTGTATTCAAACTACTTCATTTATAGTTGATTATATAATTGGATTATAGTAATCAATATATTTGAATTTTACCCTTCATTTATAGTTGATTATATAATTGGATTATAGTAATCAATATATTTGAATTTTACCGATCATTTAAGTTGATTATATAATTGGATTATAGTAATCAATATATATTTGATTTTAACCAATAAAATTGTAATTAGTTATATAGTTAGACTATAGTAATCATTACATTAGATTGTACCCGAAATCGTTGATTGGATAGTTAGACTATTGGAATCAAGATAACTGAAAGATTAGTGTTTAAAACATAATCCTGGGTGAAAATGTGTTTAAACGACTTTAATTTTCAAATTGGGAATAAAATTTCAGGATGGTCCTGGAAACTAATAAGTTACTTTATTTGATAAAATAACATATTAGGCCTAAGCCCAGAGTTAAGCAAATAGTAGAGCATGATCTTTGGAAGATTCATGTGATGATAACTTTAGTGCTTAATCCATTATACTACTTGTCAAAAGGACTCCTTAATTTCCTAATCAGAACTAAGGATTAGATCCTTAAAGTATGATGAAGAAATTGAAGGATCTTCATAGATCTATTCTTAGATCTTAGAAGTATTAAATTGCAATTAATAACTCTTGGAGAGTTAATGGCTATTCTCAAGGAGATAAAGCCAAAGTTTGCAATAAGGCAAGTAGCGCAAGGCGCACCTTACTTCGATATTCTAGAAACCCAAGGCTTGGCCAAAGGCTTCTGGGATATAGAAAAGGGCAAAGGCAAAATCATTACTGTCTTCTAGGAAGACAAAGGACATATCCCAAGATGTCTGCTTAAACTGTGGCAAATGGGATCACTGAAGCGTGACTGCCGTATGGACAAAGCAGACATGAAGGAATTGAAGACGAGCAAGGCTCTGACTTCAAATATGTTTGTCATAAATATGTTCACTACTAGTATTAAAATTGGATTTTAAATACTAAGTGTGATACATAAATATGCATTGATGTGCAGAATCTGCTATGAGCAGGATACTGACTTCAATTGAGATTAATCTGCGAATCGGAAACGGGACGAAAGTCGCTGTTTTACCGTAGATACCTAAGTTTAGGAACTACCCTTCGGTGTGTACTTAAATTAGGAAACTGTTATAATGTAACTAGTTTGACTAGAAACATTATCTCTATATCGAGTATAACTCGTTGCGAGTATACCTTTATATTCTAGAACACTAAAGTGTTTTATTTTATAAAGATGATATTGAGATAAACACATTAGATGTGAATAACAGTATTTATATTTTGAATATAAATAAATCTCAAACATATACATGACAACAAATAGCTCAAACTGATTTGATCAGATAAGACTTATATGTGGCAGTGTTGTCTGGGACACATTAAACAAGACTCGTATATCCACACTTTTGAAGAGTGGATACTAGGACGGATTTGATTCCATTCAAATGATGTCTACGAATCTAGTTTATTAGGTAAAGTACCTAAAATACCTTTACTTGGTAAAAGTGTAAGTGCCATCGATCTGTTAGCCCTCGTTCATAGTGACGTAAGTGGGCCCATGTCTAGCTAGGCTAGAGGTGGATATGAATGTTTCGTGACCTTTACGGATGTGGCATCGCGTTATGGTTATGTGTTTCTTATGAAACACGAATCGGAAACTTTTAAGTTTCGACACGAAATAGACAAACAGATCGGCTAAAGTATTAAAACCATCACGGTTTGACCATGATGAAAATACTTAAGCAGTAAGTTTCTCAAATACTTGAAAGAGTATAGTATTCTTTCAATGAGGACTCCTCCTGGAACACGTCAATTTGACGGTGTGTCCAAACGGAGAAACCGAATTTTGTTAGACATGATAAGGTTAATCATGAGTCGCTCTGAGCTACCATTTTCCTTCAAAGGGATAAGCATTAACAGTGCAATACTTATTTTGAATAAGGTTCCATGAAAATCTGTTAGACAGAATTCATATTAATATGAACAGGAAAGAAAACTGGGTTTTCTCACTCCTGATGATTTGGGAATGCTGGCATACGTTTGGATGATACCAAACTAGAACCCAAACGGATAAGTGCCTAATTGTAGGTTATCCTAGGGAAACCAAAGTATAGTACTTATACATCTCACATGAGAACAATGTAATTGTTGCTCGCCATGCGTTTCCTAAGAGGAATACCGATATGCAGTGGTAAGTGGGAGGATAGTAAAACTCGATGAAAATCAGAGTAATACTGTTCAAGGCACCTAGTCCTTAATGGAACACAAACAGTTCATCAAGGATGAACTGTACCACAATCTTCGAATACACAAGAACCGCGTTAGTCGGAGAGAGTCAGAAAACAACCTGGGAGTATGGGTTTCTGATCTCACCTCATAAAGATGTCAATCTTATTGAGGAAGACGAACTGACTAATATGAGGAAGTGATACAAGGTATCGACTCCCCATTATGGCAAAGTGCCATGAGTCCGAAATGGATTCCATGTATACCAACTATGTTTAGAGACTAGTTGATGTACCAGAAAGGCATTGTGCCTATTGGTACTATATAAGTCTTCAAGGAAGACATACATGGATGGCAACATACCAACGTACTAAGCTAGGCTTGTAGCGAAAAGGTATCGTTATCAACATTGTGTCGATTACAACGAAACCTTTTACCTGTTGCCATGGATAAATCCATTTGGATAATGCTTGCTGATGCTGCATGTTCATTCATGAAATATGGCAGCTGAACGTCAAAATCACTTTCCTTAAACAAAACCTCTTTGGAGGATGTTTATAACATCCTGACGTTTTGTCGTACCAAAACTAGCAAACAAGATTTGCAGGTTATTCGATCCATGTATGGATTGAAGTAAGCATTGGTTTTTGGAACTATCGTTTTGATGTAATCATAATGGTGTATGATTTGATTCAAAACGAATATGATTCTTGTGTATATAAGGAGGTTAGTGGGAGCGCACTGACAGATGTCCTAATAATGATGATATGTCATTTCTTGGAAATGATATTCCCATATTACAATCGGTGAAAGCTTGGCTTTCATGAAAATTCTCCGTAGAATTCTTGTGAGAAACAACCTTTATTCTAGGAATAAAGATCTATTGGGATAGATTTAAAGTTGTTAACACTCTCTGAGAACTCGTACATTGAAAAATGTACGTGACCTGGTATCTCATGCGCTTTGAGCATATGGAGTCACAAACAGGTCAATCCAAGTGATAGTCACTGGATTGATATTAAGAACATCCGTTAGTATCTTATAGAACTAAGGATGATGTCTTAAACTATGGAGAATGAGAACTTGAAGTGACTAGGATCACTGCTGCAAGTTTCCTAACCGATAAAACAACGGTACTATACTATACAGTTTGAATAACGGAACAGTGAGCTGGAAATCTTCCAAGCAAGATACTGTTATCGAATAAACAAAAAATGCGGGTTATTGCTACGGCTGAGGCAGCAATATAAGCCATTTGGGTCGATGATAAATCTAATTAGATTAGATATAGTTCTGTTAGCAGCTGAGCTAGGCGTCAGCACAAGGTAAAGAATTATTGGTCTCATCAACGATCCAGATATATACTTCGACTATTCATCTGATTCGTTCGGATCATACATCGTGGCGATGTGATGATCGAATAAATCGCATCAGACGATAATACGCAAATCCGCTGACGAAAGCCTTTCCTCAGCAGTTTGAGCGAACCGTACATAGTTCGGGTGTATGACACTCGAGTGACTGGCTATAGGCCAAGTGGGAGATTGTTGGACAATTATGACCCATAGCGTCACTATTTGTACAGATCATGGTGTTGTTGTACAAATTAACTATGTGACAAGGAGATTGCACTCTTATCATTTGTGATTAGATCACCTAGATGTAAAATGATAGGAGGTCCTTATGATTAGTTCCTGGATTGAGATGATATGAGACAGTATCAGTCCTCGAAGGATTAATCATTAAATATCCCTAGTCAGAGTATTATCGAGATTGGACATCGATAATGCGTAAAGACTAGTATTACACTTGTGCGAGTTAGAGGGCACAACGTATAGTTCTCATATATTTGGGTATTGGATACTCATGCAAGTGTAAGGAGGTTGTGTTTTACCTTACCGATGGTATGGAAAACAGCTTCGCTCTGGATAGACCCCTCAGAATTCCATTAGAAGTATGACTATGTGTCTATGGAAGTCCGAAATCAGGGTAGTGTATTTGGTCTTAACTTGAGACTTGCCACGCTAATACTTGCGACAATCAATATGCTTTGGTTTTGGTCGTCCCAGGGCTTTAACCGGTTCTGTGTACGCTTCTGCGGGGGTATATTGAGAATCGTAGTGTATTGGGTGTGATGTGAAGACGGAAGTATCACTCCAGTCATAATGGAGATGATGTCACGTAGGATACGGAACTAGTACTCTTAAGTACTGCAGTCATCGGGATTATATGACTAGGTCATGTTCATCCGATTATAGAGACTAGTTACCAGACACCACATGTGCTTCGTACGGGACAGACATAATTCCACCAGCCCCAGCCTAGCACGTGACATCCGATACTGGATCTCTATACGCAATACTATGTATACTACGCCTGACATAGATTGTATATTCCAGTAAGAATATTTCTGGAGAATTGGGTAGGTACAGTGCTTTGCTAGAAGCCAACCATGTCTTGTAAATCCGTAAGCACGTGGTACGAGGTACGCACTTAATCGGATAGTCCGATAACCCGATTACTGCCAACATATCCAAGGCTCTTGGTTCGCTTCCTAAGATTCACCGATGTGACAGTTGACTTAAACTAGAATTAATCTGGGATTAATTTAGAGAGAGAAAATTATTTGGGATTAATTGAGGCTTTATTTAATCTGGGATTAAATGTGTTTGGAAGAGAGAGAACGCGATTAATTTGGATTAATCGGTAAAATAAAATTTAATAGTTAAATTTACTTTTTCTATTTAATTTATTTGTATGTGTTGGTTTATTCTAAGGTCCCAAGATCAAATCAAGACATGAAATATGTGTGAAAACATCAACGGAGGTAGCGGAATACTCACATTGATCGGTAGAGTCGATTTGGAGACGATTCAAGCCCCAAAAACGCACTGCCATGTAAGCCTACTGCATGCAGTCCACTGCCTACAAAAACAGAAAATTAAGTGAAGAAACGGAGCTCCTAGCTAGCTTCGTCGGATGGATCCCGTCTCATGGTCGAACCTCCCTACCACCACCTTCGCAAGACTTGTAAGTGTGCTAGCACTTGATTTCTCACACCATGAGAAACCACTCTTGCTTCCCTTTAGCTCACGGTTTTTGGCTTCCAAAAACTCCCACACCTTGTGAATTTCGTGAGGAGAAGAGAGAAATTTGAGAGAGAAAAATGTGTATTAAGTTTCAAATGATTTACCAAAAATCAATTTATATTTTATGCCATAATTTTCTTAAATTAATAATAAAATTATGACACAAAACATGCAATGGCTTAGAGTATAAAACACTCAATTTCCATGCAATAACATTGAGTGCATTGTACACAATCTACATGCAATGACATTGAGTACAATGTACACAATCTACATGCAAAGCATTAGAATGACATGTGTCATGTGGGCCCCACACGTTTTCCAAATGAAAGTGGGCCCACGTGCACTCACGCGTTCGGGTTCGATATTTCCGAAATACCGAGCTTACGTCGCGACGTTAATTCAATTGAATTTAAATAAATAATCGCGCCCCGGCGAAATTATTATTTACGTCGCTAACGAATTAATTCTCAATTAACTCGTTTGCCCGAATTAAAATCTAATTTTAATTCCGCGTCGAAATCTAATTTCGTCTAATATATCGAATATATTAATACATCGATTAATTCCGAATTAATCGTTCTCTCTCTTTAGACGACATTTTATCCCGGATAAAATATCTCCGTTATTAATCCTAGATTAATTTTCTCTCTCTTCTATTATAATCCCAGATTATTCAAGAGTGCAAGTTGTGCGTCATCGGTGGATTATCGGGAAGCGACCCATGAGATCCCCGGATAAGTTGGCAGTAAATACGGTCGTCGGAGTATCCGAATCACGTACGTACCAAGTATTACGTTCTACCGATTTACGAGACAGGTCGACTCCTAGCAAAGCACCAAGTCTTCCCAAGTTCTCCGGACATATTCATCAAAGAATATCTAGATCTGTATCAAGCGTAGTATACAATTGTATTGTGCGTATCGGCCCAGTATCGGATAATCACGTGCTAGGGCTGGGGCGGATAAGTGTCTGCCCCGTCCGAAACAATATCGGATGTCTGGTAACTAGTCTCTATAATCGGATATTCATGACCTGGTGGCATAATATCACGATTGGATGCGCATCACTTTAAGAGCACTAATACCGTATCCTGCGTGACATCATCTCCATTATGACTGGAGTGACACTTCCGTCTTGACATCACATCCAATACACTACGATTCTCTGATAAACCCAAAGAGGTGAACACAGAACCAGTTAAGATCCCCACCACCAAAACCAAAGTTTACTGATTGTCGTAAGTATTAGCGATGCCAGTCTCAGGTTAAGACTATACACACCTACCTTGATTTCGGCCTCCCATAGACACCTAGTCATAATACCAATGGGATTCCGAAGGGTCTATCCAGAGCGAAGCTGTTTCCCGTACCATCGGTGAAACACGACCTCCTATCGCACTTGCACAAGTATCCATACTACTTATATATGAGAACTATGCCGTTGTGCCCTCACAACGCGCACAAGTGCAATACTAGTCTATTCCGCATTATCGATGTCCAGTCTCGATAATACTACGACTAGGGATATTTAATGATTAAACCTTTCGGGACTGATACTGTCTCATATCATTCTCAGTCCAGGAACTAATCATAGGGACCTCTCTTCATTTATATATCTATGGTGATCTAATCACAAACGATGAAGTGCAATTTCCTTATTACATAGTTAATTTGCTACAACACACAATGATCTGTGCAAATAGTGACGCTATGGGTCATATTATCCAACAATCTCCCACTTGGCACGTAGCGAGTCACTCAAGTGTCCTACACTCGAACTATGTACAATTCGCTCAAATTGCTGAGGAAAGGTTTTCGTCAGCGGATTTGCTTAATTATCGTCTGACGCGATTTACACGATCATCACATCGCCACGATGTATAATCCGAACGAATCAGATGATATAGAAGTATATATCTGGATCGTCGATGAGACCTTTAATTCCTTAGCTTGTGCTGACGCCTAGCTCAGCTGCTAACAGAACTATATCTAATCAATTAGATTTCACTTTCGACCCAAAAGACTTCTATTATTGCTGCCTCAGCTGCAGCAATAATCCGCAATCGTTGTTTATTCGGCAACAGTTTATCTTGCTAGGAGATTTCCAGCTCACTGTCCCTGTTATTCAAACTTTATAGTACCGTAGTATTTTAATTGTTTGGAAAACTTGCAGTAGTGATCCCAGTCACTTCAAGTTCTCCATCTCCATAGTTTAAGACAACATCTTTAGTTCTCTCAGATACTAACAGATGTTCTTAATGTTCAATCCAGTGACTATCACTTGGATTGACCCATTGTGACTCCATGCTCGAAGCGTATGAGACACCATACAAGTACATTTTAAATGTACAATTTCCCAGAGAGTGTTAACCAACTCCAAATCTATCCCAGTAGATCTTTATTCCTTGAATAAAGGTTGTTACTCCCCAGAATTCTACGGAGAATTTCTATTGAAAGAATATGTATGAAAGCCAAGCTTTCACCAATTGCTTTATGGGAATTTCATGTGTCAGTGCCCTCTCCCACTAACCTCCTTATATACACAAGAATTATTTAGCTTTGAATCAAATCATAAACATTATGATTATTTCAAAATAACAGTTCCAAGAACCTTATGCTTGCATCAATCCAAACATGGATCGAATAACCGCAAACCTAGTTTGTCGGTTATACAAAATCGTCAGGATGTTGTAAATATCCTCCAAAAGGTTTCCTTTTCAGGAAAGCGATTTTGATCTTATAACTGGCAAATTTCATAAATGAAATACGCAGTTATCAACAAGCATTTCAAAATGGATTTACCATGGCAACAGGTAAAAGGTTGAACCGTTATTAACACAATGTTGATAACGATACCTTTCCGTCAAAAGCCTAGCTTTGTACGTTGGTATGTTGCCTTCCATGTATGTCTTCCTTGAAGACGTTTAATGTACCATAGGCTCAACGCCTTGTGTACAACAACTAGTATCCAAACATAGTTGTTATACATGGAATCCATTTCGGACTCATGGCACTTTGCCATAACATGGAGTCGATACCTCGTATCACTTCCTCTAAACGTCAGTCAATGGTACACCACCATAAGATTGACATCTTTATGGGGTGAGATCAGAAACCCATACCCTAGGTTGTTTTCTGACTCTATCCGATCTACTACTTTCTTGTGTATTTGAAGATTAATGGTATAGATTCATCATAGATGAACTGTTTGTGTTCCATTAAGGACTTCGTGCCTTGATCAGTATTACTTACTCATTTTCATCGATGTTCTCGAGTATCACTATCCTCCCACTGACCACTGCACATCGGTATTCCTCTCAGGAAAACCGCATGGTGAGCAACAATTACATTGTTCTCATGTGGGATTTACAAGTACTATATTTAAGGTTTCCCTTAGGATAACTTATATTGGCACTTATCCAATTTGGGTCCTTAGTTTGGTATCATCCAAACGCTATGCCTCGCATACCCAAATTATCAGGAATGAGAAACCTCGTTTCTTTCCTGTTCATATCCTATATGATATCTGTCAAACAGATTTATATGGAACCTTATTCTAAATAAGTTTTGCACTGTTAATACATATCCTGTTGAAGGAAATAGTAGCTCAGAGCGACTCGTGATAAACCTTATTATGTCCAACAAAATTCGGTTTTTGGTTCGGACACACCGTTTAACTAACGTGTCACGGGAGGAGTCCTCATACGAAAGAATACCGTACTCTTTCATTTACATATGAAACTTACTGCTTAAGTATTTTCCATTACGGTTTCACCGTGGCGGAATAATACTATAGCTGATCTGTTTGTCTACTTCGTGTCGAAACTCTAAAGTTTCCGATCTGTGTTCTTCAAAAGAAACACATAACCACAACGTGATGTCACATCCGTTAAGGTCACGAAATATTCATGTTCACATCTAGCCTAACTAGATATGGGCCCACTTCACTTCAATGAATAGGGCTAACAGATCGGTGGCCCTTTTACTATTACCAAGTAATAGTATTTTAGGTTATTTACCTAATAAACTAGATTCGCAGACCTTATTTGAATAGTCAAAACAGTCCTAGTACCCCCACTCTACAAAAGTGTGGATACGAGTCTTGTTTAATAAACTAGATTCGTAGACCTTATTTGAATAGTCAAATCAGTCCTAGTACCCCTCTCTTCAAAAGTGTGGATATACGAGTCTTGTTTAATTGTGTCCCAGACAACATGCCACTAATAAGTCTCCATTGATCAAATCAATTTGAGCTATTTATTTGTCATTTTATATGTTTGAGATTTTATTTATATTCAAAATATAATTCTGTTATTTATCTATTCAGTATCATCTTATATATTGAAACACTTTAGTGTTCTAGAATATAAAGGTTTTATCCGCAATGGATTAAACACTGATATAGAGATAATGTCTCTAGTTAAACTAGTTACATTATAACAGTTCCTAATTTAAATACATACCCAAAGGGTAGTTTCCTAACTTAGGTATCTACGGTCGAAACAGCGACTTTCGTCCCGTTTCCGATTCGTAGAGAAATCTCGGCTTGAAGCCAGTATCCAGCTCACAGCGGATTCTGAACGTCAATACATATATTTATGTACCACACTAAGTATTTAAAATCCAATTTTAATACTACTAGTGAACATAACTTTGACAAATATTTTAAAGTTAGAGCCTCGCCCTTTCTTTATTCCTTCGTGTCTTCCATATCCAAATGGTAGTCACTTTGGGATATGTCAATTACCTTTTCAATATTTCACAAACCTTTGGCCAAGCCTTGGGTTTCGGAATATCGAAACGATGTGCACCTTGTGCTACATGCCCTAATTGCAAACTTTGACTTTTCTCCACTAGAATAGTCAATTAATTCTCCAAGAATTATTAATTGCAATTTTAATACTTTTAAATCTAAAGATAGATTTATTATAAGTATATCAATTAAGCACTAAAGTCATCATCACATAAATCTTCCAAAGACTTTATGCTCTACTATTTGCTTAATTATGGGCTTAGTAATAATAGTTATTTTATCAAATAAATTAACCTATTATAATTCCCAATTGAAAATTAAATCATTTAAAACATTTAATCCAATGATTATATATTAAATATAACTTCAAACCTTTTAATTCTTTACTTGATTTAATAGTCCAACTATTTAATCAATTATTAAGGTACTATTTATTATAATGATTACAATAATCCAATTATTTAATCAACTATAATTAATATTGATTACTATAATCCCATTATAAAATCAACTATCATTTAATTCAATTATATTGATTACTATAATCCAATTACAAATCAACTATATATTGAATGAGTTTGTATATAGTCCAACTATATATTATTTAAAAACAACATAAAATATTAGTCCAACTAATACTTTTGATTAATATGACGAGTAAAATATAAATGAGCGTGTTTAGCGAGTATTCGAACGAATGTTGCAATTCAATACTTGCCTCCCACTATTTTTCGTCGAGCCTCTAACCCTCTGTCGAGTACTCGGGAAACCGTGTTTCCTAGTGGGCTAGGATCCCGTTAAATATCACACATCTTGACTTTGGCCAACAAATTGTATGATAATTAACTAGGTAGATCTCTAAGATCATTGGATCTCATCCAATTCCTAGATCCGGTTAGGTGGACATCCAAGTCCTAAACATATATCTCATATATGCCTATATATCCAATAATATACCCTAACCTTTTCCTCTGAATCAACTAGGCCTTGGCTTTGGCACAACAAACCTGATGACCCATCAAGCGCGGACCCATTGACCATGGAGGCTTCGTAATCAATGTCAATGGACAAGAAGTGGTCTTGACTTTGGCCAACAAACCACAACTTGGAACACGACACCGATATAGAACAAAGCCTCGTGATAAAACACATCTTTGATGGACAAGGGCTTGACTTTGGCAAAAACAACCCCCCAATCTCGGATCTTGAGTAAGAATCACTCAATGGAAGGAAAAACGCATGATATTTAATGAGGGTTTTTCGCGTGCAAATTGGCTACCAATTTAATTATCTTTATTAAGGTCTCATCATCATACACCCTTAAACATGCATTCTAAATACATAATAAAGCGAGTATGAAATAAAATAATAATGATATGCGGATGGATACTTAACACATTGATCCTAGATCAAATCTCTCCCTTTCTCACTCAGCTAGCACTTGTACTACTTCTTCTACCCGTTACACTACACTTCTAAAGAAACCATATACATAGAGGGGAATAGGTGAGAAGAGAATACAAAGAGAAAGAAGGTGATAAGGCTGGACACGCAGGTCCAATTTAATAAATCGAATTTATTACAACAATTTCTAAAATTGCCCACCCGACTAATATCCATCCGATATACATTATTCATTCAACACAACCACGTATTCACACACATAAGCATGCTATCAATCAATCTAATCAAATTAATTAATCTGATAATTAGTGATCATCCAATGTTCAAACAACGATTTGATTTGTTCGAGTCAAACTCGTTTTTGCGAATAAGTACTAAAGTACGAATTCATGAATTAAATTAAACTACATTATTAAATCTAATTTAACATGTATTTAATACTAATTCACTTTTTCAATTCCAAATTAATATACACTTTTTTTAATAAACCTTTTACGATTTAAATTCCAAATCTAATCGTAACGCGTCTCAAGACCGATTAACGTCCAACGTCAATTCAATTAAAGTCCAATGGGCTTTTGATTGATTTCTTAAGGCGTGGACTTTTGGTCAACTCGGGTCAAACCGATAACCAAGTCCAATCCGGGATTTACCCATAAGCCCATAAATCAATCTTGGCCCATTAGGCCCAATTGAACATTAAAGGTTCATTAGTCGCAATTGGGCTTTATGGTTAAGGTTTTGGGCCCAATTGGATCCAATCCACTTGGCCTAAACCAAACTTGATAAATCAAGCCCAATAGCCCCAAATACAACAATTCAGCCCAAATCCAATTTAAGCCTAAATAATTAATTACACTAATCCAATTACGCAATTTAATTACCTAAAGTGCATTATATGATTAATCAACTAAATCAACATTTTAAAACACCAAATTAGTCTTATTAATCATATTCAATTCATTATCACATGTCAAACACACATAATGAAAAATCAAACCCATTTACATGCTTTCATGCTCTCGGCCAAGGAGGGATTTTTGTGTCCGATTTGGTTTCGATCCAATCGAACCTACAATCGACATCAAATCACCCTCCGATTTGATTTTATACACATCCAATGTCACAAATCAAAATTACCAAGACATTAAAGGGCATTACTCATTCGGCCAAGGTGGAATTTTTGGGGAAAAAATCATCCAATGCATTTTTCATAAAATTGATTCCATGTAACATCATTCTATATACATGTAAGCATTCTTATTCATCAAATTTCACAAGAACATGCTTCAATCAATTTCATCACACACCATTCGGCCAACATCAATATTTTGGGGAAAATTATTCCAAATCAATTTTCAACAAATTGGTCCAACCAAATGCAATAAATCATGTTATAAGCATACTCAAACAAGCAATTTATTCAAATCATGCTCAACAAACATTTACCCAAATTTTAAGCCCTACAATTTCATGCTTGCAACATTAGCTCATGATGCCATTGTTGGTTTATTCTAAGGTCCCAAGATCTAATCAAGACATGAAATTATGTGTGAACACATCAACGGAGGTAGCGGAATACTATACTCACATTGATCGGTAGAGTCGATTTGGAGACGATTCAAGCCCAAAACGCAACTGCACGCCATGTAAGCCTACTGCATGCATGCAGTCCACTGCCTACAAAACAGAAAATTAAGTGAAGAAACGGAGCTCCTAGCTTCGTCGGATGGATCCCGTCTCATGGTCGAACCTCCCTACCACCACCGCTTCGCACCTTGTAAGTGTGCTAGCACTTGATTTCTCACCATGAAAACCACTCTTGCTTCCCTTTAGCTCACGGTTTTTGGCTTCCAAAAAACAGTCCACACCTTGTGAATTTCGTGAGGAGAAGAGAGAAATTTGAGAGAAAAAATGTGTATTAGTTTTCAAATGATTTACCAAAAATCAATTTATATTTATGCCATAATTTTCATTAAATTAATAATAAAATTATGACACAAAACATGCAATGGCTTAGAGTATAAAACACTCAATTTCCATGCAATAACATTGAGTGCATTGTACACAATCTACATGCAATGACATTGAGTACAATGTACACAATCTACATGCAAAGCATTAGAATGACATGTGTCATGTGGGCCCCACACGTTTCCAAATGAAAGTGGGCCCACGTGCACTCACGCGTTCGGGTTCGATATTTCCGAAATACCGAGCTTACGTCGCGACGTTAATTCAATCGAATTTAAATAAATAATCGCGCCCGGCGAAATTATTATTTACGTCGCTAACGAATTAATTCTCAATTAACTCGTTTGCCCGAATTAAAATCTAATTTTAATTCCGCGTCGAAATCTAATTTCGTCTAATATATCGAATATATTAATACATCGATTAATTCCGAATTAATCGTTCTCTCTCTTTAGACGACATTTTATCCCGGATAAAATATCTCCGTTATTAATCCTAGATTAATTTTCTCTCTCTCTTCTATTATAATCCCAGATTATTCAAGAGTGCAAGTTTGTGCGTCATCGGTGGATTATCGGGAAGCGACCCATGAGATCCCCGGATAAGTTGGCAGTAAATACGGTCGTCGGAGTATCCGAATCACGTACGTACCACGTACTACCAAGTACTACTTCTACCGATTTACGAGACAAGGTCGACTCCTAGCAAAGCACCAAGTCTTCCCAAGTTCTCCGGACATATTCATCAAAGAATCTAGATCTGTATCAAGCGTAGTATATACAATTGTATTGTGCGTATCGGCCCAGTATCGGATAATCACGTGCTAGGGCTGGGGCTGGATAAGTGTATGCCCCGTCCGAAACACATATCGGATGTCTGGTAACTAGTCTCTATAATCGGATATTCATGACCTGGCCATAATATCACGATTGGATGCGCATCACTTTAAGAGCACTAATACCGTATCCTGCGTGACATCATCTCCATTATGACTGGAGTGACACTTCCGTCTTGACATCACATCCAATACACTACGATTCTCTGATAAACCCAGAAGAGGTGAACACAGAACCAGTTAAGATCCCCAACCACCAAAACCAAAGTTTACTGATTGTCGTAAGTATTAGCGATGCAAGTCTCAGGTTAAGACTATACACACTCCTACGCGATCGGCCTCCCATAGACACCTAGTCATAATACCAATGGGATTCCGAAGGGTCTATCCAGAGCGAAGCTGTTTCCCGTACCATCGGTGAAACCACGACCTCCTATCGCACTTGCACAAGTATCCAATACTTATATATATGAGAACTATGCCGTTGTGCCCTCACAACGCGCACAAGTGCAATACTAGTCTATTCCGCATTATCGATGTCCAGTCTCGATAATACTACGACTAGGGATATTTAATGATTAAACCTTTGGGGACTGATACTGTCTCATATCATTCTCAGTCCAGGAACTAATCATAGGGACCTCTCTTCATTTATATATCTATGGTGATCTAATCACAAACGATGAGAGTGCAATTTCCTTATTACACATAGTTAATTTGCTACAAACAACACAATGATCTGTGCAAATAGTGACGCTATGGGTCATATTATCCAACAGTATGGGCTAAAATTAATATATCGGATATATTAATATGAATTGGATTTCATTACGAAATTAAAGTCGGACTTTAAAATACGAACACGAATGAATTTAGAATTAATTCGTAAACGACGTTCGTAATATATTTGCGAGGCATCATTATTTAATTAAATTAGATTTAATTATTTAGCGACGAAAAGTTTCGTTTAATCGGATTAAACGGATCCGAGCCGCAGAAAATGTTCATAGAGATATTTGACTTTTGAATTCAAATGTGGGGCCCACTTCACATGTGGGTAGTTGGAGGTAGTTGGCATTTTATGCCAATCCACCAACTTCCAACTACCTTGGAATGGTTTTTGGTGAAACTATTTACCCAACCACCTTGTTTAGGTAAAAGGATAAATTGGTTTTACCAAAACGCATCTCTCTCTCTCTCATTACACAACACTTGACTCCACAAACAAACCCTAAGAACTCCTCCATGGGCGTGAGCTTTTCCTCCATCCTTCACTTTGATTTTGTGGCAAAATCAACAAGCTAGCACTTGTAGAAGTCTTCTAAGGTGATAGGGAAACCAACTCAAAGCTTGGAATCAACACAAAGCTTGGATCTTGGAGATCTTCATTCAAACAACTCAAAGCTTGGAACATCACACAAAGGTTGGATCTTGGAGATCTTCATTCACAACTCAAAGCTTGGAATCAAAACAAAAGAATGATCTTGGAGATCTTCTGCTCAAAAATTTTAAAAGCTCAAATCCATTCAATGTAAGTAATTCTGCAACTTTAAATGAATTTATGAACACAATTTCTTGCTAATTAGATCCTTGGCATGTTCTATGAACACTAACACTAATATGCCGTAACAAGGCATATCCTTTCTGGATGAAAGCCAGTGCGTATATCGAACTCATGCTTCTAGCATATTTGGATCATGTTTGGACTCCTAAACCCATCAAGGTTTTCATAAAAGTTGGCCCATTATCATTTTAAAGCATTCCATCATATTATTGCGAGGTGTAAACTTGTCCCAGTTGAAAAATGCCTAACAGGTTTACACTTTTGCAATAACGTGCCAAAAAACTTCAAATGATATGGGCCCAAACACATAGTGGCCCATTGGCATTTTAGAATTTTTTGTCCCAATTTTCATAAGACACAAACTCGTCTCAGCTTAAATGGCCCAATAAGTTCAAATCTCATGACAAGAAGTCCAACTGAATCCAAATGATGATGGTCCAAAGACAAGCATAAAAGGGTGGCTTCTATAGGTCATACAACTATGGTTCACATGCGGGTTTATAGGAGTATAGATAAAGGCTCATGCCGTTGAAGGATTGCCCACAACTAGGTCTCCCCACTCAAGGGTTCGAGCGATCAAGTGGGCGCACCTTTTTTATACCTTAAGGTACGTGCCAATGAGTGATGGTACCATATAATGATATGCCGCTTCGAGCGAAAACAACTTCATGATACATGAATAATCGTCAAATGGATTTCTCTATTGAAAATTCCACAAAGGAAGGGTGTAGCGAACTCTCTTAAATACCCTGACCTTTTAGGCTATTATCGCCTTGGTAACAAGAATAAACAACAGATCATCCAAATTAGTCCATCGCTTTAGATGATTATCTAGATGTCTTCACAACTTTTCCTTTTGGCTATAATACCTTTGGTTAAATCAACTTTAGACAAGGTTAGCTAAAGCAAAAATCACAAACATTACAAGACATTATTTCGGGGTCGATTCTCCCATCCCCAGTGGAGTCGCCAGACTGTAGAATACAAAAATTGGTGACACTATCCGGGCTCGTGGCCCGGTCGGGAGTACGGATTAGCCCGTGGGGGGACTAAACCGGAGAAATAAAATGGAGTCGCCACCCAGTGTGAACTGGGAAATGATTTAAGGCCGCACTTACCCCTCTCAAGGGAAGACCTCAAACCGTTGGGTTCGGAATGGTCTCTTACTTATGCCAATTGTATTGAAAAGATTTATGCAATAGTATAACCAAGTCTTATGTAACACATGCAAGATAACTTAATCTACACACAAGTTTGCACACCATAATTGCAAATAAAAACGAAGGCAAAACACATAATTCATAAACGCATTAAACGATGAAATGCAATAGTGTAACTAATAGTAACTATAAAGGCATTAATAATAAAAGCGAGCACACAATCTCATGAGCATATCAAATAAATAAATGCGGAAATATAAATAACTAATAATGGTAATAGCGTCAATAATGAAATGATATGATTAATTATGTAATGAAAAAGAAATGACCAAAGAAGCGAACATGCATGAGATAAGATGAAAAGAAATATGTTCACTGTATGTGCGTTCATGTAGCATTTGAAAACGCATTCGAATGGTAAATAAAATGTTCGCGTTCGTATAGCATTCAGAAACACGTTCGAATGGGATAAGGCCTGATGTATGATAAAACAGAATAGGTGCGCATTCGAGTAGCACTCTGAAACACGTTCGAATGTAAATGAGACAGAATGTCCGCATTCGTTTAGCGTTCGGAAATGCATTCGAACGTGATAAGACCTGATGCATGATAAAACAAAATGCATGCACGTTCAAGTAGCGTTCAGAAACGCGTTCTAACAGACTGGGGCAGAATGCAAACGTTCATGTAGCGTTCGAACGAAATTACCAAAATGGTATCTGAAACGACGCAAACCCATACGTGAATAAACATATACATAATATAGGACCTCGTACGCCCGATTGAACATATTTCTCATTCAATCGAGTGTACTTCGTCCGGTGCGACAAAACATGTGGTAAATATAACCTTTTGGCTTTTCCCTCGAATATAGGACCTTTAATCCGACCTAGTTAGCCCATGCGCATTAGATTAACAATAAAAAAACGACACATAGAACATAAGTAGCGGAACAATGAACACAAAAATGCCTAAGACACGGTTAAAGAACCTGTCCAGAATGCCCACGTTCGTGTAGTGTTCGGAAACACATTCGAACGGGGGGCGAGGCAGAATACATGTGTTCGAGTAGTAGCGTTTGGGAACGCATTTGAACGGGATGACGAAAGTGGCATATGTAATGCAATAAACATATGCGGTAATGTTTCCCCAAGTGGTACGTGGAGTTTTATCCCAAGTACAGATCGCACTACCGTCCATTCGGATTCAGCTAAGGAATTTATGTCTGGGTTTCCATCCGATATACTGTTGGAGTTTAATCAAGTCCACAAGATCACAAAACATGCATAAAAACGAGTATGAACACATCAAAGGAGTAAGGCGGAAACATAACTCACATTGAATGGTTTTGATGAAATGAAGAACATGCGTTTTTTGGCTTCATCAAGCTCGGTTTTGGGGCTTCTGGAACTGCAGTGAACGCACAGTGGGGGCTGTGTGAAAATCTCCTCCATTTTCGGCCATGCAGATCCATTGAAGCTCCAAGCTTCAAGCTTCCATGCTCACAAATCGTTTCCCTATCACCTAAGTATGCTCAAGGTGTGCTAGCACTTGATTTTTGCCACAAAAATCGTTATCTTGCTTCTAATTTCGGCAGAAAACAGAACAAGAAAAAGAAGAAGATAATCGGTCAAGGAGACCGTGTGAGAGAGAGAAAGAGGTTTGGCTCCCTTTGTGTGAACCAGTGAAGACCAAAAAGAAGTCTGTGAGTGTCACGTGAATGTCAAAAATATATGCCCATAACGTGAACAACAACGACAAAGAGTCACGTGAATGGTCTCTAAATTAGGCCAAAAAACCGTGAACAATGATAGGTCCAAGAGAGAGAGAATGATTTTTATATACATATATCTTTATTCCATTTACCAAGTAAATGAATAAATATATTACAAAAGTCCTATCAACTTTCAAACAATCACCTTTCTATATACACATCATGTCACTTTAATAAAGTGACAACATGTCATATCACATATCACTCAAAGTGACAATTGATTTGACGCATGATGTGACAAACGATTTGACGCTTGATGTGACTCGCGTGCCGCGTTCGAATTCGAAATGCGAATGCGCTCGCAATCACTCTCGGGCTCGGGTTCGCTAATTCCAAATTAACGAATTTTCCATCGCGTCGTAATTAAATGATTACGCCTAGCGAATTCACTATTCACGTCGCTAACGAATTAATTCTAAATTAATTCGTTCGCCCGAATTAAAATCTAATTTTAATTCCGCGTCGAAATCCAATTTCAATTAATATATCGAATATATTAATTTTATCGATTAATTCCAAATTAATCGTTCTCTCTCTTAATTAATATTTTATCCCAGATAAAATATCTCCGCAATTAATCCCAGATTAATTTTCTCTCTCATCGAATTAATCCCAGATTAATTCTATCTCTCTCTTCTAATTAATCCCAGATTAATCAAAGTGCGAGTCATACGTCATCGTCGGTGAATCTTCAGGAAGCGACCCATGAGATCTCCGATATGTTGGCAGTAAATACGATCGTCGGACTGTCCGAACACGTAAGTACCTCGTACTACGTTTATGTCGATTTACAAGACAAGGTTGGCTTCTAGCAAAGCGCCATGCCTACCCAATTCTCCAGAAATATTCTTACAGGAATATATAGATCTGTATCAAGCGTAGATACCGTAGTATTGTGTATATCGGCCCAGTATCGGATAATCACGTGCTAGGGCTGGGGCTGGATAAGTGTCTGCCCCGTCCGAAACACATGTCGGATGTCTGGTAACATAGTCTCTATAATCGGATATACATGACCTGGTCACAATATCCCGATTGGTTGCGCAAACTCAAGAGCACTAGTACCATATCCTGCGTGACATCTACTCCAATATGACTGAAGTGACACTTCCGTCTCGACATCACACCCAATACACTACGACTCCCTGATAAACCCAGAAGCGGTGTGTACCCAGAACCGGTTAAAGCCCTGTACCACCAAGACCAGAGTTTACCGATTATCGCAAGTATTAGCGATGCAAGTCTCAGGTTAAGACTATACACACCTACCTCGATTCGGCCTCCCATAGACACATAGTCATAATACCAATGGGATTCCGAGGGTCTATCCAGAGCGAAGCTGTTTCCCGTACCATCGGTGAAACACGACCTCCTATTGCACTTGCATAAGTATCCAATACTTATATATATGAGAACTATGCCGTTGTGCCCTCACAACGCGCACAAGTGCAATACTAGCCTATTCCGCATTATCGATGTCCAGTCTCGATAATACTTCGGCTAGGGATATTTAATGATTAATCCTTCGGGGATTGATACTGTCTCATATCATCTCAATCCAGGAACTAATCATATGGACCTCTCTTCATTTTATATCTATGGTGATCTAATCACAAATGATGAGAGTGCAATTTCCTTGTCACATAGTTAATTTGTACAGCAACACCGTGATCTGTACAAATAGTGACGCTATGGGTCATATTATCCAACAATCTCCCACTTGGCACATAGCCAGTCACTCGAGTGTCTAACACCCGAACTATGTACAATTCGCTCAAATTGCTGAGGAAAGGTTTTCGTCAGCGGATTTGCTTAATTATCGTCTGACGCGATTTACACGATCATCACATCGCCACGATGTATGATCCGAACGAATCAGATGATATAGAAGTATATATCTGGATCGTCGATGAGACCTTTAATTCTTAGCCTGTGCTGACGCCTAGCTCAGCTGCTAACAGAACTATATCTAATCTAATTAGATTTATTATCGATCCAAATGGCTTCTATTGCTGCCTTAGCTGCAGCAATAATCCGTTTGTTGTTAATTCGGCAACAGTTATCTTGCTCGGAAGATTTCCAGCTCACTGTCCCAGTGTTCAATCTATAGTACCGTAATATTTACCGGTTTGGAAACTTGCAACAGTGATCCCTGTCACTTCAAGTTCTCCATCTCCATAGTTTAAGACAACATCTTTAGTTCTCTCAGATACTAACAGATGTTCTTAATCTTCAATCCAGTGACTATCACTTGGATTGACCCGATTGTGACTCCATATGCTCAAAGCGTATGAGACACCAATACAAGTACATTTTAAATGTACAATTTCTCAGAGAGTGTTGCCAACTCAAATCTAGCCCAGTAGATCTTTATTCCTTGAATAAAGGTTGTTACTCCCCAGAATTCTACGAAGAATTTCTTATGAAAGCCAAGCTTTCACGATTGTTTTATGGGAATTTCATTGTCAGTGCCCTCTCCCACTAACCTCCTTATATACACAAGAATTATTTCGTTTTGAGTCAAATCATAAACTATTTTGATTATATCAAAACGTCAGTTCCAAGAACCTTATGCTTGCTTCAATCCAAACATTGATATACATGGAGTCTATTTCGGACTCATGACACTTTGTCATAATAGGGAGTCGATACCTCGTATCACTTCCTTTGTTCTTGTGTATTCGAAGATTAATGGTATAGTTTCATCCTTGATGAACTATATATGTTCCATTAAGATTCAGTGCCTAGAACAGTATTACTCCGATTTTCATCGAGTTAATATCCTCACTACATCCCACTTACCACTGCATATCGGTATTCCTCTTAGGAAAACCGCATGGAGAGCAACAATCTAATTGTTCTCTAGTGAGGTGTTAAGTACAATACTTATGGTATCCCTAGGATGACCTATATTGGCACTTATCCAATTTGGGTCCTTAGTTTGGTATCATCCAAACGTTATGCCTAGCATACCCAAATTGTCAGGAATGAGAAACCTCGTTTCTTTCCTGTTCATATCCTATACAAATCTGTCAAACAGATTTATATGGAACCTTATTCTAAATAAGTTTTGCACTGTTAGTACATATCCTATTGAAGGAAATGGTAGCTTAAAGCGACTCGTGATTAACCTTATTATGTCTAACAAAATTCGGTTAATCCTGTTCGAACACACCGTCAAAATGACGTGTTCCAAGAGGAGTCCTCATGAAAGAATACTATACTCTTTCAGGTATACGAGAAACTTACTGCTAAAGTATTTTCCATTACGGTCTTACCGTGGCGGAATAATGCTATAGCCGATCTGTTTGTGTATTTCGTGTCGAAACTTTAAAGTTTCTGATTTGTAATCTTCAAAAGAAACACATAGCCATAACGTGATGCCACATCCGTTAAGGTCACGAAATATTCATGTTCACATCTAGCCTAGCTAGATATGGGCCCACTAACTTCACCATGAATAGGGCTAACAGATCGGTGGCACTTACACTATTACCAAGTAAATAGTATTTTAGGTACTTTACCTAATAAACTAGATTCGCAGACCTTATTTGAATAGTCAAATCAGTCCTAGTATCCACTCTTCAAAAGTGTGGATATACGAGTCTCGTAATTAAATTGTGTCCTAGACAACAATGCCACGAATTAGTCTCTATTGATCAAATCAATTTGAGCTATTTATTTGTCAATTTATATGTTTGAGATTTTATTTATATTCAAAATATAAATTCTGTTATTCACATCTAATGTGTTTATCTCAGTATCATCTTTATATATATAAAACACTCAGTGTTCTATAATATAAAGGTTTTATCCGCAACGGATTAAACACTGATAAAGAGATAATGTCTCTAGTCAAACTAGTTACATTATAACAGTTCCTAATTCAAGCATATACCCTAAGGGTAGTTCCTAAACTTAGGTATCTACGGTCGAAACAGCGACTTTCGTCCCGTTTCCGATTCGCAGAGGAATCTCAGCTTGAAGTCAGTATCCTGCTCAAAGCAGATTCTGAACATCAATACATATATTTTATGTACCACACTAAGTATTTAAAATCTAATTTCTATACTAGCTGTGAACATAACTAAGACAAACATATTTAAAGTTAGAGTCTCGCCCTTTCTTTAATTCCTTTGTGTCTTCCATATCCAAATGGTAGTCACTTTGAGATATGTCAATTATCCTTTTCAATATTTTAGGAAACTTAGGCCAAGCCTTGGGTTTTTAGAATATTGAAAGGAATGTGCACCTCGTGCTACATGCCCAATTGCAAACTTTGACTTTACATGAATAGCCAATTAATTCTCCAAGAATTATAAATTGCAATTTTAATACTTCTTAAATCCAAAAATTAGATAAGTATATTAAATTAAGCATTAAAGTCATCATAACAAAAATCTTCCAAAGATTTTATGCTCTACTTATCTTGCTTAATTTTGGGCTTAAGGTATAATAAGTTATTTTATCCAATAAAGCAACCTATTATTTATTCCCAATTTGAAAATTAAATCATTTAAAATATTTTAATCCCAGATTATATTTTAAATATCCAACTTTTCAATTTTATCTTGATTACAATAGTCCAACTATTTAATCAACGATTAGTGGTACTTTATATATTATAATGATTATAATAGTCCAACTATATAATCAAATATAATCCAAATAATTAACCTCAATTACATTGATTACTATAATCAAATTATAAAATCAACTGTAAACTGAAATTAATTAATTCAAATATATTGATTAATATAATCCAATTATATAATCAAGTATAATACAGTCCAACTGTTTAATCAAACAACAATTTAAATATTAGTCTAACTAACATTTAATCTAATGACGAAATAATTAAATGAGCGCATTTAGCGAGTATTCGAACGAATGTTGCAAATTCAATACTTGCCTCCCACTATTTTTCGTCGAGCCTCTAACCCTCTGTCGAGTACTCGGGAAACCGTGTTTCCTAGTGGGCTAGGATCCCGTTAAATATCACACAATCTTGACTTTGGCCAACAAATTGTATGATAATTAACTAGGTAGATCTCGAAGATCAATTAGATCTAATCCAACTCCTAGATCCAGTAGGTGGACATCCAAGTCCCAAACATATATCTTATATATGCCTATACATCGAATGTATACCCTAACCTATTTCCTGAATCAACTAGGCCTTGGCTTTGGCACAACAAACCTAATGATCCCAGTCAAGCGCGGACCCATTGACATGGAAGCTTCGTAATCAATGTCAATGGACAAGAAGTGGTCTTGACTTTGGCCAACAAACCACAACTTGGACACGACACCGATATGGAACAAAGCCTCGTGATTAAAACACATCTTTGATGGACAAGGGCTTGACTTTGGCCAACAACCCCTGCCAATCTCGGATCTTGAGTAAGAATCACTCAATGGAAGGAAAAACGCATGATATTTAACGAGGGTTTTTCTCGTGCAAATTGGCTACCAATTTAATTATCTTTGTTAAGGTCTCATCATCATACACCCTTAAGCATGCATTCTAAACACATAATAAAGCGAGTATGAAATAAAATAATAATGATATGCGGATGGATATTTTACATTGATCCTAGATCAAATCTCTCACTTTCTCTCTCCCGCTAGCACTTGTATTACTTCTACCCGTTACACTACACTTCTAAAGAAACCTCTTTTACATGGAGGGGAATAGGTGAGAAGAGAATACAAAGAAATAGGAGATAAGGCTGGACACGCAGGTCCAATTTAATAAATCAAATTTATTACAATTTCCAAAATCGCCCAACCCGACTAATATCCATCCGATATACATTATTCAAACATCACAACCATGTATTCATACAAGCATGTTATCAATCAATCAATCAAATTAATTAATCTTGAATATAGTGATCATCCAATGTTCAAACAAAGATTTGATTTTTGTTCGAGTCAAACTCGTTTGCGAACACGTACTCAAAGTACAATTTCTACGAATTAATTAAATTACATAATTAAATCCAATTTAATACGTATTTAATTCTAATTCATTATTTAATTCTAAATTAAATATTACACTTTTATTAACGAACCTTTACGACTTAAATTCCAAATTTAATCGCAACGGGTCTCAAAGCCCGACTAACATCTAATGTTTTATTTAATTAAAGTCCAATGGGCTTTTAATTAATTTCTACAGGCGTGGACTTTTGGTCAACTCGGGTCAAACCGAACAACCAAAATCCAATCCGGGAGTTACCCCATAAGCCTTTAAATTAATTTTGGCCCATTAAGCCCAATTAAATAATTAAGGTCCATTAAATCATAATTGGACCTTTTGGATTCGGTTTTGGGCCTAATTGGATCCAACCAATTTTGCCTAAACCCAACTTTGTTACAACAAAGCCCAAAAGCCCAATTACAACCTAACAAGCCCAATTTCCAAAATTAAGCCCAAATTAATTAACTTATAAAATTCCAAATTTCACAATTAATTAACCTAAGTGTAATACACAATCAATTACCCAATTAACATTTCTAAAATATCAATTAGCCTAATTAATCATGCACTTTAACAACCAAATAGTGTCCAACACAATTCAATCAAAATCAAACCCAAATTAACATGCTTTCAAGTCTCGGCAATTAGGGGTTTTTCAATTCGATTCGGTTTCAATCCAATTGAGTCCACAATCTTAATTTCCCAAATCAATTCAATTCATCCAATGAATTAAAACAACAAAATCACAAAGAATTTCATGTTCTTTAAAATCGGCCAAGCCACTTTAAAAGGGAAAAATGTTCCAAATCAAAATTCAATCCAATTGAACTTCAAAACAACATTAACCAATTGTTTTAAGTCATCCAATGATCAAACAAAACAAAATTACCAAGACATTAGGTTCTTCCAATTTTCGGCCAAGCTTCCAATTTGGGGAAAATTGAATCCAATCCAATTTCATGAAATTGACCACACACAATCTCAATTAAACATGTTCTAAGCATACTGAAAATCCAATTCAATTAAAACATGCTTTAAACACATTTTACCCAATTAAGTTTCATCCAACCTAAGAATTGGGGAAAATTGATCTAATCCAATTTTCTTGAAATTGATCATGCACAACTTCAATTCAACCTCATTCAAGCATAATGCATCAAACAATTCAACCAAATCATGCCTAAATCGAGTTTACCCAAATTAAAGTTTTGACCAAAAATTTGCAAATTGGGGAAAATCAATCCAATGATTTTTTTTGTCAAATTGATTACATATATCTCAAATTAGATCATATATAAGCATTCTAACACAATCAATTTGTCAGAATCAAGCCAAAATCAAAAAGCCCCAAATCACTCAAGAACCCTAATTTCGGTTTTCATGCATCAATGGCTCTAGATACCAATGTTGGAGTTTAATCAAGTCCACAAGATCACAAAACATGCATAAAAACGAGTATGAACACATCAAAGGAGTAAGGCGGAAACATAACTCACATTGAATGGTTTTGATGAAATGAAGAACATGCGTTTTTTGGCTTCATCAAGCTCGGTTTTGGGGCTTCTGGAACTGCAGTGAACGCACAGTGGGGGCTGTGAAAATCTCCTCCATTTTCGGCCATGCAAGATCCATTGAAGCTCCAAGCTTCAAGCTTCCATGCTCACAAATTCGTTTCCCTATCACCTAAGTATGCTCAGGTGTGCTAGCACTTGATTTTTGCCACAAAAATCATTATCTTGCTTCTCATTTTCGGCAGAAAACAGAACAAAGGAAGAAGATAATCGGTCAAGGAGACGTGTGAGAAGAGAGAAGAGGTTTTGGCTCCCTTTTGTGTGAAACAGTGAAGACCCAAAAAGAAGTCTGTGAGTGTCACGTGAAGTCAAAATATATGCCCATAAACGTGAACAACAACGACCAAAGAGTCACGTGAATGGTCTCTAAATTAGGCCAAAAAACCGTGAACAATGATAGGTCCAAGAGAGAGAGAATGATTTTTATATACATATATCTTTATTCCATTACCAAGTAAATGAATAAAATATAATATACAAAAGTCCTATCAACTTTCAAACAATCACCTTTCTATATACACATCATGTCACTTTAATAAAGTGACAACATGTCAATCACATCACTCAAAGTGACAATTGATTTGACGCATGATGTGACAAACGATTTGACGCTTGATGTGACTCGCGTGCCGCGTTCGAATTCGAAATGCGAATGCGCTCGCAATCACTCTCGGGCTCGGGTTCGCTAATTCCAAATTAACGAATTTTCCATCGCGTCGTAATTAAATGATTACGCCTAGCGAATTCACTATTCACGTCGCTAACGAATTAATTCTAAATTAATTCGTTCGCCCGAATTAAAATCTAATTTTAATTCCGCGTCGAAATCCAATTTCAATTAATATATCGAATATATTAATTTTATCGATTAATTCCAAATTAATCGTTCTCTCTCTTCTATTAATATTTTATCCCAGATAAAATATCTCCGCAATTAATCCCAGATTAATTTTCTCTCTCATCGAATTAATCCCAGATTAATTCTATCTCTCTCTTCTAATTAATCCCAGATTAATCAAAGTGCGAGTCATACGTCATCGGTGAATCTTCAGGAAGCGACCCATGAGATCTCCGGATATGTTGGCAGTAAATACGATCGTCGGACTGTCCGAACACGTAAGTACCTCGTACTACGTTATGTCGATTTACAAGACAAGGTTGGCTTCTAGCAAAGCGCCATGCCTACCCAATTCTCCAGAAATATTCTTACAGGAATATATAGATCTGTATCAAGCGTAGAATACCGTAGTATTGTGTATATCGGCCCAGTATCGGATAATCACGTGCTAGGGCTGGGGCTGGATAAGTGTCTGCCCCGTCCGAAACACATGTCGGATGTCTGGTAACATAGTCTCTATAATCGGATATACATGACCTGGTCACAATATCCCGATTGGTTGCGCAACACTCAAGAGCACTAGTACCATATCCTGCGTGACATCTACTCCAATATGACTGAAGTGACACTTCCGTCTCGACATCACACCCAATACACTACGACTCCCTGATAAACCCAGAAGCGGTGTACCCAGAACCGGTTAAAGCCCTGTACCACCAAGACCAGAGTTTACCGATTATCGCAAGTATTAGCGATGCAAGTCTCAGGTTAAGACTATACACACCTACCTCGATTCGGCCTCCCATAGACACATAGTCATAATACCAATGGGATTCCGAGGGGTCTATCCAGAGCGAAGCTGTTTCCCGTACCATCGGTGAAACACGACCTCCTATTGCACTTGCATAAGTATCCAATACTTATATATATGAGAACTATGCCGTTGTGCCCTCACAACGCGCACAAGTGCAATACTAGCCTATTCCGCATTATCGATGTCCAGTCTCGATAATACTTCGGCTAGGGATATTTAATGATTAATCCTTCGGGGATTGATACTGTCTCATATCATCTCAATCCAGGAACTAATCATATGGACCTCTCTTCATTTATATATCTATGGTGATCTAATCACAAATGATGAGAGTGCAATTTCCTTGTCACATAGTTAATTTGTACAGCAACACCGTGATCTGTACAAATAGTGACGCTATGGGTCATATTATCCAACATATACCACGAGAGGCAACATTCAAGCGCTAACACAATGCAATCATGAAAATAGACGTGAAGTATGATAATACATATAACAACACATAAACGAAGAGACAAATATACGGAATGATAAAAAGCTAATAATATGAAATAAATATGCGATAAATAAATAACGGAACATTAAAGAAATATGTGACAAAGAGTTTGGTCGTCTTTGATATAGGACCTCGCACACCCGGTTGGACATATTTCATGTCCAACCGAGAGTGCCGCATCGAAACTACAAAATAAAAAGTAAAAAAGGGTGCCCTCAGGTCTTACCTTTTTAAGGTGCTCATGTTGGAAAATTATGACCCATATCATCACTATTTTTACAGATCATGGTGTTGTTGTACAAATTAACTATGTGAAAAGGAAATTACCCTTTATATTTGTAATTAGATTAACCTAGATGTATAAATGATAAAAGGTCCATATGATTAGTTCCTGATTGAGATGATATGAGACAGTATCAATCCACGAAGGTTTAATCATTAAACATCCCTAGTCGGAGTATTATCGAGATTGGACATCAATAATGCGTAAAAGACTAGTATTACACTTGTGCGCATTGTGGGAGCATAACAACATAGTTCTCATATATTTACGTATAGGATACTCATGCAAGTGTAATAGGAGGTTGTGTTTACCGATGGTACGGAAACAGCTTCTCTCTGGATAGACCCCTCGGAATTCCATTGGTAGTATGAATATGTGTCTATGGAAGTCCGAATCGGGGTAGGTGTATTTGGTCTTAACCTGAGACTTGCACCGCTAATACTTGCGACAATCAATATACTTTGTTTTTGGTCGTCTAGGGCTTTAACATGTTCTTTGTACGCCTCTTCTGGGTATATTGAGAATCGTAGTGTATTGGGTGTGATGTCGAGATGGAAGTATCACTCCAGTCATAGTGGAGATGATGATCACGTAGAATACGGAACTGGTGCTCTTTTATGTTGCAACTATCGGGATATTATGACTAGGTCATGTTTATCCGATTATAGAGACTAGTTACCAGAGATCCGATATGTGTTTCGTACGGGGCAAACACAATTCCAGCCCCAGGCCTTGCACGTGAACATCCAATGCTAGATCGAAATATGCAATACTACGTATACTACGCCTCATATAGATCACATATTCCTTTAAGAATATTTCTGTAGAATTGGGTAGGCACGGTGCTTTGCTAGAAGCCAACCATATCTTGTATATTGGTAAAAGCGTAGTACTAGGTACGTACGTGTTCGGATAGTCTGACGACCAGATTTACTGCCAACATATCCGGGGATCTCATGGGTCGCTTCCCGAAGATTCACCAATGACGTATGACTCGCACTTTATTAATCTGAGATTAATTATAAGAGAGAGAAAATTAATATAAGATTACTTTTGGAGATATTTTATCTGGGATAAAATAATATTTAAAAAGAGAGAACGATTAATTTGGAATTAATCGATAAAATAATATATTCGATATATTATACGAAATTTGATTTCGACGCGGAATTAAAATTAGATTTTAATTCGGGAGAACGAGTTAATTTAGAATTAATTCGTTAGCGACGTGAATAGTAATTTTGCTAGGCATAATTATTTAATTAAATTTGATTTAATTACGTCGCAATGGAAAATTCCTTAATTCGGAATTAGCGAACCCTAGCCCGGGAATGTTTACGGGCCCACTCGTATTTCGAATTCAAGTGCGGCCTACAAGTCACATCAAGCGTCAAATATTTAGTCATTTAAGTGATATAAAGTCACATCATTTTGAGTGATGTGATGGTTGTCACCTTTTTGGTGATGGAAGTGGTTGAGAGTAATTATTACTCTTTTCCCTCCAATTTACTTTTGGAAAGCAAATACCTAAAAGACTTTTGACTTTGGAATTTTTGAGTATTAGGTTTTTGGAAAACCAAATACACAACACACACTCTCCTCTCTCTCTCTCTCACACAATCGGCCAAGGGCCATTTTCTTTCTTCTTGGCAAGGCCGAAAATAATAAAGAGGGAATGGAAAATTTGTGGCAAATTTTCCAATGCTAGCATATGAAGAGTCATCCAAAGGTGATAGGGAAACCCACCCAAGGGCATGGAATGCACAACAAAGCTTGAGCTTGGCCGAATACTTGGAGTAAAAAATTGAGGAGCTTTGCCGTGAGCTTCATGGAGGGAAAGCTTGAAGATTTTTTTGTTGTTCCTGCATCGTAAAAGTCGATCTTTGTAAGTATGATTCCGCCATTCTTCTTTTGAGTATTCACACATGTTTCTATGCTTGAATTGATCTTGGGACTAACCTAGAAACCCAACAATGGTATCAGAGCCATTTTGAGCATGAAATAAACTTAGGGTAAAATTTGGGTAAAAATGATTTTAGCATGTTTTGATGAAATTGATTGCTGATATATGCTTCAATGATGATAACATGGTGTTATGCATGATCAATTTGATGAAAATTGGATTGGATCTATTTTTCCCCAAATACTAGGATTGGCCGAAACATATTGGTGCCCTAATGTCATGGATTTTTTTGATTTTGATCATTGGATGAGTTGAAATCATTTGGGAAATGTTGATTTATGATTTAATTGAATTGAATTTGGAATCAAACAAAAATTCCCCTAAATGCCGTGACTAGAAGCATGAAAATGATTGATTTTCGATTCAAATGTGTTGGACATGTTTTGATGTTGATAAGCATAATTAATTGAGTAAATTAGTGTTTTGGAAATATTAATTTTGTTAATTAATTATGGCATACACTTTAGGTTAATGAAATTATGAAATTTGGAATTTTGGTAATTTAATTAATTGGGCCAAATTTGGAATTGGGCTTGTAAAGTGTAATTGGGCTTAATGGGCTTGGTTGGGCCAAGTTTGGTTTAGGCTAATTGGTTAGATCCAATTGGGCCCAAAACCTATCCATAAAGTCCAAATATAACAAATGGACCTTTAATATTAATTGGGCCTAATGGGCCTAAATTGGTTTCTTAGCAAATAAGGGTGATTCCTTAAATGGGCTTTGGTATTTGGGTTTGACCCAGATTGACCAAAAGTCCATGCCTTAAGAAATTAATTGAAAGCCCATTGGACTTTAATTAAATTGACATTGGATGTTAATTGGGCTTTGAGACCCGTAACGATTAGATTTGGAATCTAAGTCGTAAAGGCACATTAAAAAGTGTAATTATTTAATTTAGAATTAAATACAAATTAAATTGGATTTAATATTGTAGTTTAACATAATTCAATAATTCGTACTTTGAGTACTTATTCTTAAAACGAGTTTGACTCGCGCAAAATCAAATCGTTGTTTGAACATTGGATGATCATTAATTTCAGATTAATTAATTGGATTAGATTGATTGATAACATGCTTGTGTGAATACATGGATGCGATGTAAAAATAATGCATATCGGATGGATATTAGATGGGTGAGGGCAATTTTGGAATTGTTATAATAAATTTAGAATTTATTAAATAGGACCTGCGTGTCCAGCCTATTACCTCTTGACTCTTTGTATTTCTCTTCTCACATATTCCCCTCAATGTAAATGAGGTTTCTTTAGAAGTGTTATGTAATCGGGTAGAAGTAATAATTGTGCTAGCGGGAGAGAGGAAAAGGAGAGATTTGTTCTAGGAACAATGTTTTAAATATCCATTCGCATATCATTATTATATTTATTTATATGCGCCTTATTATGTTTTTAGAATGCATGTTTAAGGGTGTATGATGATGAGACCTTAACAAAGATAATTAATTGGTTTCCAATTACGCGAAAACCCTCAAAACATATTAAGCGTTTTTTCCTTCCATTGAGTGATTCTTACTCAAGATCCAAGATTGGCACTGGTTTGTTGGCCAAAGTCAAGACCTTTGTCCGACGCGAATGTGTTTGAATCATGAAAGCTTTATTCCATATCGGTGTCTTGTCCAAGTTGTGATTTGTTGGCCAAAGTCAAGATCACTTCTTGTCCATCGACATCTATTACGAAACTTTCCATAGTCAATGGGTTCCGCTTAACTGGGATCATTAAGTTTGTTGTGCCAAAGCCAAGGCTTAATTGATTCAGAGGAAAAAGGTTAGGCAATATATTGGATATATTGGCATATATAAGATATATATTTCGGACTTGGATGTCCACCTACTGGATCTAGGAATTGGATGGGATCCAATTGATCTTAGAGATCTACCTAGTTAATTATCATACAATTTGTTGGCCAAAGTCAATATTGTGTGTTATTTAACGGGATCATAGCCCACTAGGAAACAAGGTTTCTCGAGTACTCCACAGAGGGTTAGAGGCTCGCCGAAAAATAGTGGGAGGCAAGTATTAAATTTGCAATATTCGTTTAGTTACTTGCCATACGCGCTCATTTCAATTTTTCGTCAATACGTAATTATTTATTAGTTGGACTAATATTTAATTTTTGTTAAAATTAAACAGTTGGACTGTATTCAAACTACTTCAATTATAGTTGATTATATAATTTGATTATAGTAATCAATATATTTGAATTTTAACCAATTAAATTATAGTTGATTATATAGTTAGACTATGGTAATCATTAAAATAAATAGAACCTAAAATCGTTGATTGGATAGTTGGACTATAGCAATCAAGATAATTGAAAGATTAGTGTTTAAAATATAATCCTGGGTGAAAATGTCATTAAACGACTTTAATTTTCAGATTGAGAATAAAATCTCAGGATAGTCCTCGAGACCGAGAAGTTACTTTATTTGATATAGTGACGTCTCGAGCCTAAGCCTGGAGTTGAGCAAAAGTAGAACATGATATTTGGAATATTCATGTGATGATAACTTTAGTGCTTAATCTGTTATGCTTGCCGCAAAGACTCCTTAATTTCTTAGTCAGAACTAAGGATTAGATCCTTATAGTATGATATTGAAATTGAAGGATCTTCATAGATCTATCCTTAGATCTTAGAAGTACAAATTGCAATAGAAAACTATTGGAGAGTTAATGGCTATACTCAAGGAGACAAGCCATAGTTTGTAATAGGGTAAGAAGCGCAAGACGCATCTTACTTCGACATCCTAGAAGGCCAAGGCTTGGCCAAAGGCTTCTGGGGTGTGGAAAATGGGCAAAGGCAAAATTATTATAATCTTCTGGGAAGACATAGGACATATCCCAAAATGTCTGCCTAAACTGTGGCAAACGGGGTCACTAGAAGCGTGACTGCCGTATGGACAAGGCAGGCATGAAGGAAGTGAAGAGGGGCAAGGCTCCCACTTCAAATATGTTTGTCATTAATATGTTCACTACTAGTATTAAAATTGGATTTTAGATACTGGATGTGGTACATAAATATACGTACTGGTGCGCAGAATCTGCTGATAAGCAGGATACTGACTTCAGTTGAGATTTATCTGCGAGTCGAAAATGGGACGACATTCACTGTTTTAACCGTAGAAACCTAAGTTTAGGAACTACCCTTTGGGTATGTACTTAAATTAGGAAACTGTTAAAATGTAACTAGTTTGACTAGAAACATTATCTCTATATCAGGGTTTAACCCGTTGCGGGTATACCTTTACATACTAGAACACTAAAGTGTTTTATTTTATAAAGATGATATTGAGATAAACACATAAGATGTGAATAACAGTATTTATATTTTGAATATAAATAAATCTCAAACATATAACATGACAAACAAATAGCTCAAAGAATTAATAATATGAGACTTATTTGTGGCATTGTTGTCTGGGACACATTAAACAAGACTCGTATATCCACACTTTTGAAGAGTGGATACTAGGACAGATTTGATTCTAATCAAATAATGTCTACGAATCTAGTTTATTAGGCAAAGTGCCTGAAATACTTTTTACTTGGTAATAGTGCAAATGCCACCGATCTGGTAGCCCTCGTTCATAGTGACGTAAGTGGGCCCATGTCTATTTAGGCTAGAGGTGGATATGAATACTTCGAAACCTTTACGGATGTGGCATCGCGTTATAGTTATGTGTTTCTGATGAAACACGGATCAGAAACTTTTGATGAATTCAAAGAGTTTCGACACGAAGTAGACAGACAGACCGGCTAAAGTATTAAAAACTGTCACGGTTAGACCATGATGGAAAATACTTAAGCAATATGTTTCTCAAATACTTGAAAGAGTGTAGTATTCTTTCAATGAGGACTCCTCCCGGAACACGTCAATTTGACGGTGTGTCCGAACTGATAAACCAAATTTTGTTGGACATAATAAGGTTAATTATGAGTCATTCTCAGCTACCATTTCCTTCAAGGGATACGCATTGATCAGTGCAAAACTTATTTTGAATAAGGTTCCATAAAAATATATTTGACAGATTTAATATTATATATTAACAGGAAAGAAACCGAGTTTTCTCATTCCTGGTGATTTGGGAATGCTGGGCATATGTTTGGATGATACCAAACTAGAACCCAAATTGGATAATTGCCTAAGTTGTAGGTTATCCTAGGGTAACCAAAGTATAGTACTTATACAACTCACAAGAGAACAATGTAATTGTTGCTCACCATGTGGTTTTCCTAAGAGGAATACCTATATGCAGTGGTAAGTGGGAGGAAAGTAAAACTCGATGAAAAATCAGAGTAATACTATTCTAGGCACCGATTCCTTAATGGAACACAGATAGTTCATCAAGGATGAAACTACACCAATAATCTTCAAATACACAAGAACCGCGTAAGTCGGAGAGAGTTAGAAAACAACCTGGGAGGTATGGGTTTTTGAGCTCACCTCGTAAATATGTCAATCTTTTTGAGGAAGACAAACCGGCTACGTATGAGGAAGTGATACAAGGTGTCGACTCCCTATTATTACAAAGTGCCATGATGTCCGAAATGGATTCCATGTATACCAACCAAGTTTGGACACTAGTAGTTGTACCGCAAGGCATTGTGCCTATTGGTACTATTTGAGTCTTCAAGGAATACATACATGGAAGGCAACATACCAACATACTAAGCTAGGCTTGTAACGAAAAAGGTATCGTTATCAACACTGTGTCGATTACGACGAAACCTTTTACTCGTTGCCATGGTTAAATCTATTTGGATAATGCTTGCTAATGCTGTATGTTTCATTCATGAAATATGGCAGCTGAACGTCAAAATCGATTTCCTTAGACGAAAACCTTTTGGAGGATGTTTACAATATCCTGACTGTTTTGTCGTATCAAAACGAGCAAACAAGGTTTGCAAGTTGTTCGATCCATTTATGGATTGAAGCAAGCATTGGGTTCTTGGAACTATCCTTTTGATGTAATCATAATAGTATATGATTTAATTCAAAACGAAAATGATTCTTGTGTATATAAGGAGGTTAGTGGGAGCGCACTGACAATGAATGTCTTAAATAATGATGATATATCATTTCTTGGAAATGATATTCCCATAATAAAATCGGTGAAAGCTTGACTTCATGAAAATTCTCCGTATAATTCTTGGAAGAGACAACCTTTATTCTAGGAATAAAGATCTATTGGGATAGATCTAAAAGTTGTTGGTACTCTCCGAGAATTCGTACATTGAAATAAATATACGTGACCTGGTGTCTCATATGCTTTGAGCATTTGGAGTAACAATCACTGGATTGATGTTAAGAACATCTTTTAGTTTCTTAGACGAAGTAAGGATGCTGTCTTATACTATGGAGAAGGAGAACTTGAAGTGACTGGGTTCACCGTTGCAAGTTTTCTAACCGATAAAAACGACTATAAGTCGTAACAAAGGTACTATACAGTTTGAATAACGGAACAGTGAGCTGAAACTCTTCCAAGCAAGATACTGTTACCAGATAAACAGCAAAAGTGGATTATTGCTGCAGTTGAGGCAGCAATAGAAGCCTTTTGGATCGATAATAATCCTAATCAGATTAGAAGTAGTTCTGTTAGCAGCTGAGCTAGGCTACAACACAGGCTAAAGAATTAATGGTCTCATCAACGATCCAGATATATACTTCAAATATTCATCTGATTCGTTCGGATCATACATCGTGGCGATGTGATGATGAATAAATCGCATCAGATGATAACACTGTAAATCCGCTGACGAAAGCCTTTCTCAGCAGAAGTTTGAGCGAACCGTACATAGTTCGGGTGTAGGACACTTGAGTGATTGGCTATAGGCCAAGTGGGAGATTGTTGGACAATTATGACCCATAGCATCACTATTTGTACAGATCATGGTGTTGTTGTACAAATTAACTATGTGACAAAGGAAATTGCCATTTTATCATTTGTAATTGGATTACCTAGATGTATAAATGATAAAAGGTCCATATGATTAGCTCCTGATTGAGATGATATGAGACAGTATCAATCCACAAAGTTTTAATCATTAAACATCCCTAGTCAGAGTATTATTGAGATTGGACATCGATAATGCGTAAAAGACTAGTATTACACTTGTGCGCGTTGTGGGAGCATAACATCATAGTTCTCATATATTTAGGTATAGGATACTCATGCAAGGGTAATAGGAGGTTGTGTTTACCGATGGTATGTAAACAACTTCTCTCTGGATAGACCCCTCGGAATTCCATTGGTAGTATGACTATGTGTCTATGGATGTCCGAATCAGGGTAGGTGTATTTGGTCTTAACCTAAGACTTGCACCGCTAATACTTGCGACAATCAATATACTTTGTTTTTGGTCATCCAGGGCTTTAACAGGTTCTGTGTACGCCTCTTCTGGGTATATTGAGAATCGTAGTGTATTGGGTGTGATGTGGAGATGGAAGTATCACTCCAGTTCATAGTGGAGATGGTGATCACGTAGGATACGGCACTGGTGCTCTTTTATGCTGCAGCTATCGAGATATTATGACTAGGTCATGTTTATCCGATTATAGAGACTAGTTACCAGAGATCCGATATGTGCTTCGTACGGGGCAAACACAATTCCAGCCCCAAGCCTTGCACGTGACATCCGATGCTGGATCGAAATACGCAATACTATGTATACTACGCCTGATATAGATCACATATTCCTTTAAGAATATTTCTGGAGAATTGGGTAGGCATGGTGCTTTGCTAGAAGCCAACCACGTCTTGTATCGGTAAAAGCGTAGTACTAGGTACGTACGTGTTCGGATAGTCTGACGACCGGATATACTGCCAACATATATGGGGATCTCATGGGTCACTTCCCGAAGATTCACCGATGACGTATGACTCGCACTTTATTAATCTGGGATTATTATAAGAGAGAGAAAATTAATATAGGATTAATTTCGGAGATATTTTATCTGGGATAAAATATTATTTAAAGAGAGAGAACGATTAATTTGGAATTAATCGATAAAATAATATATTCGATATATTATACGAAATTGGATAATTTGACGCGGAATTAAAATTAGATTTTAATTCGGGCGAACGAGTTATTTAGAATTAATTCGTTAGCGAAGTGAATAGTAATTTTCCTAGGCATAATTATTTAATTAAATTTGATTTAATTACGTCGCAATGGAAATTTCCTTAATTCGGAATTAGCGAACCCGAGCCCAGTAGTGCTTACGGGCCCACTAGTATTTCGAATTCAAGTGCGGCCCACAAGTCACATCAAGCGTCAAATCTTTAGTCATTCAAGTGATATAAAGTCACATCACTTTGAGTGATGTGATGGTTGTCACCTTTTTGGTGATGGAAGTGGTTGAGAGTAATTATTACTCTTTTCCCTCCAATTACTTTTGGAAAGCAAATACCTAAAAGACTTTTGACTTTGGAATTTTTGAGTATTGTTTTTGGAAAACAAAATACAAAACACACACTCTCCTCTCTCTCTCTCACACAATCGGCCAAGGGCCATTTTCTTTCTTTCTTGGCAGGCCGAAAATAACAAAGAGGGAATGGAAAATTTGTGGCAAATTTTCCAATGCTAGCACATGAAGAGTCATCCAAAGGTGATAGGGAAACCCACCCATGGGCATGGAATGCACACCCAAGCTTGGAGCTTGGCCGAATACTTGGAGCACAAAATGGAGTAGCTTTACCGTGAGCTTCATGGAGGGAAAACTTGAAGATTTTTATTATTCCTCGCATCGCAAGAGCCGATCTTTGTAAGTATGATTTCGCCATACTTCTTTTGAGTATTCACATGTTTATATGCTTGAATTGATCTTGGGACTAACCTAGAAACCCAACAGCTCCTCGGAAGTGTGTTACATCGTCGCGCCGGAAGGGTTAATGCTCTGTATCTCTTATGGTGTTCTGGTCCAATATTTTCCTTCACTGTTCCACTATTTTCGCTGCTGTTTTCGGTATTTCCTCGTTTGTTTTTAGCTGTTTCTTTGCTGCTGTTTGGTGACTAAATTTCGGTGATATATGGGACTGGTTTTGGGGTGTATTGGGTCACGGTTTTAGGATATTTTTGGACAGATTTTTGGGTGATTTTGGGGACTGATTTTGGGGTTATTTTCGGTGGTTGGTGGGGTTGTGTTGAGGTGTCAATGTCGTAAGTGGCTGTGTGTGTTTGTGTGGCGTGAGGGAGAGCTAAAAGAGAGTGTTTAGGGTTTGTTCTTTTTGTTGAAGGTGGTGTGAATGAGAGTGAGAGAGAGAAGGGCCTGAATGTCCAAGGGGGAAGAGGGTTGGCTTGGGTCTCTTTTTATAATAGCATGCTAGGGTTTTTAGTTAAGGAAGTAAATCATGCAAATATGAGAGGTGTTTAATTAGTTTATTAAAGGAAAGGATATTTGTATTTTTGGTAGGGGAATATCTTTAATTTGGGATGTGATTGGATTTAAATCTTTGGTAATTAGGAAGGTGATTTGGTGGGGATTTACATTAATTAAGAAGGATATTTATTTGGATTAGATTTAATTTAGACATGTGTTTTAATGTGTTGAATATTTTTGGATGGGATTTGTGGCTTGGCTCTTTAGTGGGCTTAGGCGTGTGGCTTGGTTATTTGGGCTTGGGAGTGTGGCTTGTGGGAATTTTGGGTTTAGGCTAACGATAAAACGAAAATACAGCTGGTCGTTCGAATGCATTTCCAGACGCTACACGAACGCTTGCAATCTGTTCGCCATTCGAACGTGTTTCCGAACGCTGGACGAATGTGCATGCAGTGAACATGCGAATTAAATCTGATGGTATACTTATTTCCCTTCCGACATTCGTTTCCCGCAACTTATCGGGTAGTGCCTCACAACGAGGCTCATCATCAGGCTTTCATGCAAAAATGCAAGTGTCTACAAGTCCCCTTACTAGAATTCTTCCTTTGCTATTCTTCCCTCAACAATCGTTTATATCTCACTACGCTAGTGGTGAGTTGGATAAGGTCCTGGAACTCTCGATCTTGGAATTCATTTTTAAGTCAAAGTTAAGACAACTTTGAGCGATTTTTACAAATTCCTTTTCTGGCAAAGGTATTTAGCATCGGCCTCAGGCCACTTTAAATCTTTGTAAAAGCATTTCTGTCTATTCACCTGGCAACTGTCTCAAATTTACCAAATCGGCCAGGGTCACTTCAGACTCTGTTTTATAGAACTGTGCATGGAACAATTGCTCCATTTGGTGCTAGTTCTCCACCGAATTGGGTGGTAGGCTAATATACTAGGGAAAAGCTATTCCTGATAACGAAACATGGAATAATCGCAATTTATGGAAATCATTCGTCTCTCCACACTAAATAGTAAATTTCCATATATGTTCTATAGTGGAAACTTCCCCAGATCCCGTGAACAGAGAGCATTCTGGTATTTTGTAACTCTTGGGCCATGGATACGCTAAATCAATCCAATTCAGAAATGATTTCTGATATCTCAGTCGAATTGGCCTCACCCCCAAACAGAATTGATTTTGGAGAATCTCAGTCATTTGTTCTCTTAACAAATTGTTGCCATTGAATGACACCCCTACAGGCAGTGGTTGTGGTCCCCTTACAAATGGGACATGAACTTGACCCTGTCCTTATAAACCTTGGGGCAACACTACTTCATGTTGTATCACATTGGGCCCTAGGTGTGGGCCAAGAACAACGGGATTTTCCCCTCATCGGGACATCTTTGGGGCAGCAACCCCTTGTGGATGAGGAACATTGCTTGGTCCAGCCTCATGATTACTTAACGTAGGAGGAGGTGTGATCCCTGATGGGATTGCCCCCCATTTGTGCATCTAACCATTAGCTCATTTAATTAACTCATGTGTTTTGACATGTTTTCATAATGCAAATTGCTAGTCGAAATGAACTTATCTATAACATGAGTATTTTGAAGTCTAACATGTTTAACAACATCCTAGGTGAATTCGGTGAACAATACGCACATCACGTTAGGATTAAACTCTCTCATAGTGTCATAAAGATTTTTTAAGAGCGGAGCGGGGTTTACCGCTATGCCTATGATGCTCGACGACCACGACACTGTTGGGCTCGCAGGCCGTAGAGAGTACGGAGTAGCCCACGGGTGACTAAATTGGAGAATAAATGAGTCCCCACCCAGCGTGAACTGAGAAATGATTTAAGGCCGCACTCACTCCTCGTAAGGGAAGACCTCAAATCGTTGGGTTCGAAATGGTCTCTTATTTATGCCAGTATAATGGACGGGTTCACAGAATGGTATAACCAAGTCTTATGCAGCACATGCAAGATAATTCAAATAAACACACAAATTTGAACACCCATAAACATTAATATAAATAAAAGCAAAGAAAAAGCATATTAAATAATGAAATATGATAATGTAAATTATAAAAACAGTAAAAAAATGTTAATAATAAATGCAAATAATTAAGCGCATATGCGTAATGCAAAATAAATAACTTAAAGGGTAAAAATGCATAAAATATAAAGAATAGGTTGTCCAGTGTGTGTGAGTTCGTGTAGCATTCGAGAACGCATTCAAATGGAGTTAGGCAGAATGCTTGCGTTCGAGTTGCATTTGAAAACGCATTCTAACATAATGAGACAGAAGGCGCGCGTTCGAGTTGCGTTTGACAACGCGTTCGAACGTTCTTGCGGAAACAATACCAATAATGACATAAACACGCGTCTATGAATATTTCTCGAGCGGTACGTGGAGTTGTATCCCAAGTACAGACCGTACTACCATCCATTCAGATTCGGCTACAGAATTTATGTATGGGTTACAATCCGATATACCGCAAGGGATAACACACACAATTATTAATGCAATGAAAGTTGATGCGAAATAATATAGCAAAACATAAACAAAAGTAAAGGCGGAATATTAAAATAACAATAAAAATGAATAAATAAATAACATTAAATAAAAAAAATAAATAACAAGATAAACGCAAAATAATAAATAATTAAAATGATAAATAACATTAATAGATAAATAGCGGAACGTTATAGAAAGATGTGACTAGAAGTTTGGCCGTCTTTAATGTAGGACTTCGCATACCCAGCTGGATGTATTTCACGTCCAGCCAAGCATGCTGTGTCCAAAACTATAAAAATAAATAGGGTAATGGTGCCCTCAGGTCTTACTTTTTAAGTTGCTTCTCAGAAGTGCGTTATGCCATCGCCGGAAGGATTAAAGCTAGTTCGCTATTTGCTATTTTTGGTTCGTTGTTTCACTATTTTCTGCTTGCTGTTTGCTGTGCCCTTTTGCTGATGGAAGTGACAGTATAGGTTTAGGTCGAAGTAGTGTGGCACAGGGTTTGGAATTGGTTTGGGTTCTAAGGGTTTTAGGAATCCTTGCCTCTTCAGCTTTTCAAACACCTTTGACAAAGGTCTACCAAGATTGGAGAATTGCCTGTTTCTGATGGCGACAACCTGGCATTAGTGGGCTTGGTCTATGAAGGCCCCCCAGTGGTCTTTCTATTCTGGCTATAAAACTTTCTGTTCTCGGCTTCCTCTTCCTCGATATCCATTACAGTTTCTCTTAACTATCGAAAGTCACTAATCATGAAGGTCATCCTCCTCAGCTTGTTATAAATGGAAGGCTTGTTACCCTAAATGATCATCTTAATCTGGTCATTCTCTGAAGGCCGAGTCTGCATCTTCAATAGCTGGCTTCTCCAACGATACACATAATTTTTGAAAGTCTCTTTTGACTTCTGTTTGGTGTTTTCTAGGTCACGGAGTGACAAGTCTATCTCCAGGTTCGTGACATATTAGCTCAGAAAGGCCTCTACTAATGCTCTCCAATCATCTCTGACTTTTCTCTTCATGCCATGATACTATACTACGGGCGCCCCTTCCAGTGACATCCCAAACATCTTCTGCATCTGATGCTTCGACAAACCCACTGAACTCATCATTGAAACATATTGTCGGAGATGGACCCTAGGATCTCCGTTCACATTGAACTTCGCCTTGTCAGACATCTTAAACTAGGGAGGCAGCTGTTCTTCAAAATTCATTGCATCATAGTCTAACAGATCTTCATGTTTACCCTTCAGCTTGCGGGTAACTGACTCTACTTGTTCTCTGAGTTTCTATAGTTCTTCTTGAGACCCGTCTACTATTCCCGCGGCATACTCAGCCATGTCATCGTCAAAAACAAGGATTTCTTCGCTTACCCTATTTGGAGGCACCTCACGCCTGGCGTTCTCATTGTTTTCTGTTTCCACTATGCGAGGTACTGCCACACTGGCCACAATATTGGTCAAAGCTTGCAGTTGCTCTGTGATATTGGTGATGTTGGACTCCAATTGATCCATGCGATAATCTTCACTGCCTGACGCATTCATGCTTGCTATACTATGCTTGACAAGTCTTCATTCTTCTCTAACCTAACGGATATCTATGATGGCTGTTAAAACAAGGAGTTAGCATGATGCGTGTATGTATGCGATGCATGAGATGCATGTGGTTATCAAAACAACATATATCCTTCGACCTTATTCCTCCCACACTCATGGTAAGTCCATTTCTGTCCTAGGTATGTTTATTTCATATACAAATGTGGGGTACATAAAATCGTTCTCTCCTATGCTACAAGGGTAAACCTTGGCTACCTCAGTCCTTTTCCATCGGTAAAAGACAAAGACAGTCCATTTACAATATTTACTAAGCCTATTATGGGGATCGTGCCATTGTCTAGAAACGACAAAGTGGGCCCTCAGTAATCACGGTTGTGGGGATGGACTTGGAAATATCCAAAAGTATAAAAATATGCCATAACAAGGCGTACCCTTCTTGGATGAAAGCCAGTGCAGATAGCAGACTCATGCATTTGGCATATTCGGATCATGTTTGGACCTTCTAAGCCCATCATGGTTTTCATACAAGTTGGCCCGTTATCATTTTAAAGCATTCAATCAGATTATCGCGAGGTGCAAATTTTTCCCATTTGAAAAGGCCCAACATGTTTACTCTTTTATGATAAAGTGGCTAGATAACTTCAAATTATAGGGGGCCCATCGCCATTTTTAAAACTTTCGGCCTAATCATCATAAGATGCAAACTTCTCTCAGTTTAAGTGGCCCAATAAGTTCGTATCCTATGACGAGAGGTCCAAATGGATCCAAATGATAATGGTCCCAAACACAAGCATATGGGTAGCTTCTAATGGACATATAACTATGGTACATATGTGAGCTTATAAGGGTACGAATAAGGCTATCATCGGTGAAGGGTTGCCCACAACCAGGTCTCCCCACTAAAGGGTTCGAGCGACCAAGTGAGTGTGCCTTTTTTATACCCTAAGGTACGTGCCAACGAGTGATGACGCCATATAACAATCCGCCACCTTGAATAAAAGCGACTTCACGATACATGACACCATCAGGGTAAGAAGGGTATGCAAAATATATGAGACTTGGGTAACCAAAGCCAAAGCCACGGACACTACAAGAGATTATTTCGAGGCTGATTCTCTATCCCAATGGAGTCGCCATTTGTAGGAGCGAAACAAGGTTTACCGCTATGCCTATGATGCTCGGCAACCACGACACTGTTGGGCTCACAGCCCGTAGAGAGTACGGAGTAGCCCACGAGGGACTAAACCGGAGAATAAATGAGTCGCCACCCAGCGTGAATTGGGAAATGATCTAAGGCCGCACTCACCCCTCGCAAGGGAAGACCTCAAACCGTTGTGTTTGGAATGGTCCCTTACTTATTCGAATATAATGTACGGGTTCACACAATGGTATAGTCAAGTCTTAATGCAATCATGCATAAAAGCGAATAAAAATGTAATAACATACCCAACCAAGATAATAATCACAATAACGTAGTTCCAAAAGAATATTAAATTAAGAAATATGAGGTGCAATAAAGAAAATTATAATAAACAATTCAAAAGCAAATGATTCATTAAGATAAATGGAAAACAAAAGGGGGTCAATCACGTATATATGAGTATTTCTGGAGTGGCACGTGGAATTGTATCCCAAGTAAAAACCGCACTATCATCTATTCGAATTCGGCTACAGAATTTACGTCTGGGTTTCCATCCGATATACCGCAAGGGATAATGACACACATAATCATCAATGCAACGTGAACAGACATAAAAAATATAACCATGCATATACTGATAATCATCAACATGAACAAACATAAACAAAATAAAGGTGAAATAATAAAATAACAATAAAAGTGAATAAAAATAAACAACGAAATGCCAAAGAAGAAATATGGCAAGAGATTTGGCTATTTTTTTTTATGTAGGGCTTCGCACAGCGCCCGGAACTATGAAAATAAATCTGATAAGGGTGCCCTCAGGTCTTACCTTTTAAGTTGCTTTCTCGGAAGTGCGTTAGGCCATCGAATGAAGGATCGAAGCTTGGTTTCAAGGTTTGGTTTGCTGTTTCTGGTTGCTGGTTCACTATTTCTGCTCACTGGTTCGCTGTTTCTACCACTGGTTCACTATTTCTGCTCACTAGTTTGCTTTTTCTCTCCCTAGTTCGCTATTTCTACTCACTAGTTCGCTGTTTCACATCCAGGTTTCTGCTCACTGGTTCACGCCACTGGTTGCCTTTTTTGGTCATAGGTTGCTTTGTTGTTTTTCACGCCGCTAGTTGCTTTGTTGTTTCTCACACTGCTGGTTCCCTTTTTCTTCTTTTTTTGGTGTTGTTCTTTTTTTTTTCAGTGATTCCCCTTTGTTTTTTTTTAGTTTTCAGTGATGCCTCATTCTGTTTTTCATTGTTGTTGTGGCCGATCTTTTTCTCTTTTTTTTTCTTCTTTTTGTTTGCGTTGTTGTTCTCTAGGGTTGCCGCCACTCTCCATTTTATGTCAAGATTTGGTCCATTTTATAATGATTTGAAGGGATCTCCAAAAAGGGAAACAAATCATGTTTATGTGGGAAATATATTATCAACTTATTTTGGGAATAAAATCCTATTAATTTTGTGATGAGGAGATCTCAAATCTTGTTAAATTTGTAGGGATGGGATCCCAAAATCTCATTAGATTGGAAAATGGTGATGCTCTTATAACTAATGAGATTTTATCGTATTTGGGAAGATTATGCATGGGCTGTATGGTCAGAGGGTGGATGGGCTGAAGTTGAAGGGTGCAAGGGCTGATTGTATGGGCTGCATGCTGGGTCCGAGGCTAAGGTTTGAAGCAGAAGCTGACTGAGTGAATCCGAGGATGGCTAGTGAGTCCGAATCCGATGAGGTGCTAATTTTGGAGGTTTTCCTCCCTTCCAGCATTCGTTTTTCACAACTTCCTTAACTTTTCAGGTAGTGCCTCTATACGAGGCTCATCATCGGGCTCATGTAAAATATGCAATGTCTACAGTCGCCCCCACTTTGATAGGGCTTGTGCAGTGTGTGACAGTGACAACCTTATCAAAGTCATGCATGTATTTTTTACTTACCTGATCCGTCATTATTCTCGAGGCTCTTTGTCGTCCTCATTCTCGAGGTTGTTCTCCATTCTTGGACTTCCTTTCCATTCCCCGAGTTCTTCGTCCTCATTCCCGAGGTTGCTCTATTCCTCTCCATTCTCAGAGTTCGTCTCCATTCTTGGAGTTGCTCGTCCTCATTCCTGAGGTTCATCTTCATTCTCGGACTTTCTCGTCCTCATTCCCGAGGTTGCTCTTTTCCTCTCCATTCCCGGAGTTCTTCTCCATTCTTGGAGTTTCTTGTCCTCATTCCCGAGGTTATTCCTCTACATTCTTGGAGTTGCTCATCCTCATTCTCGAGGTTGTTCCTCTCCATTATTGGAGTTGCTCATCCTCATTCCCGAGGTTTTTCCTCTCCATTCTTGAAGTTCCTCTCCATTCCCGGAGTTCTTCGTCCTCACCGCTTTTTCTTTTTCTTCGAAGCCTACGAACACAAAACAAAAATTGTGTGTATGCAACATGTATGCTTGTATGCATGGATGCATTCCCTATTCTGATGGGGTCTCTTTGTCCTATTGGCTTGATGTCATCCTTGGTTAGGCCTTCATTGCGCTAGAGGGTTTTCTTCACCCCTTTAGGAATCCTTTTGGCCTTTGGTGCCATTTGCCTATAAATGTCTTTGGTCGCCCCATTGGTCTGCTTACAGTTTCCTTCTACCAATTCTCCTCTAGTGATTGCTCAGTTCTCTTTGAACTCATGGCTCAAGATCCCATTGTGTCCCTTATTCACTGGGTGGTAGACTGGTCATCCCCAGACCTGGCTCATCTTTCTACTCTCCGCTACCTACACCGGGTCAAGGTGGATAACGCTTTTTCGAAAGCGGCCTCATCCTTTTGGGATAATGAAAATCATGTCTTCTGATTCCCAGATTTCGAAATATAACCTCTCTCTGAGGAGTTTGCTGCCATTCTCGACTTTTTTTTTTCTCCTACTATCCTTCTGGCGATGTCGCGTTTCCAATTTCAATACCCTCATGAAGACTCCGAAGCTTTCCTTTGTTGTCCGGAAGATGCGGAAAAGATGCTGCCTTGTGCTTCGTCCATTGCGTTACAGGTCCTTCTACGTGTATCTTCCAGGATAGAGGTAGGGTCCCATTCTTGGAGTAGTGTAGTCTTATTTTGTATCTTGGCCCAATACCTCTTGGTGGGTTGCACATCATCTAGGGAATCTGATGTGGTCATGATCCTTCCCCCGTCATCTTGGTCGAGACGCTTCATGGTTTAGACATGATAAAGCACCATCCTGTAAGCAGGTTCATCATATCTTTTGCCTAAGCTGTCCTTTCATATTTTCAACTTAGTGGATTGCTCTATCTTGCCTGAGTCACCTTTTCTGGTTTTCAACTCAGCAAGCAAAAAAAATTTTCCTTCTTTTTTTTTCTTTTTTTTTTTTTCAGATCTGGTTAAGACTTATCATTCCTCCTCCGGATCATGTCTTTATTTCTTATGGCCCTCGTCACCACCTTGCTCGAGCCTTAATGAAGAAAAACATTCCTTGTGGAGAATGGCATGAGTGGCTGCTGTGCCTTTCTACTGCAAACATCACGTGGATGTGTCATTGGTGGCGTTTTAGTCATGTCACCGTAGATTTCCTCGGGCACTGCGTACCCCTTCCCGGTCTATACTCTGGCTCGTTCTATTTTCCCGCCAGGGTTTCTCGACAATATAGGTACCTCCATCGCCCCCTAGGGCCTCCCAATGCTCATTCTCCTATATCTCCTGACCTTGGTTCAGCATCTAGGAACAAAAGACATGATTTGTAATTACTTGACACTAATCTTTCCCGGTTAGCTGGGATTTATGCAATCTATGAACATCTTGAACATTTGTTTCAATAAAGGCGTTTGCATTACTTATTAGTACATATTTAGGAAATAATGAACTGCATTGCAAGGATACCCCTGTCACTAACTGTTCCTCACGGATTTATGCAATCTATGACTGTCCTTTGCGAATTTTCAACTCAACGAGCATTTCCCTCTTTTTTTATGCAAAGTATTGTTTCAGCCTGTCCACGTTGATGGGTTCGGTGAACTCGTTCCCTTCCAAATCTAACAGTCTCACTGCCCCATTCTCCATCACCCTTTTGACTAGGTAGGGCCCTTCCCAATTGGGCCTGAACTTTCCCCTTGGGTCCATTATTAGTGGCTTCGACTGCATGAGGCACTATATCAACTTCCCTGATCTTGGTGGGACGCACCTTCTTATTGAACGCCTACGCCAACCTTTTCTGGTATAGTTGCATGTGGTACAAGGCCTTTATCATTTTCTAACCTCTGCGCGGCCCATTTCTGCTCAGGAAATCCTACCTCTGCTAGTACCCGCATTGACTGTATCTCTATTTACACTTGTAACACTGCCTCCATCCCGTAAACCAAAGCATAGGGTATGGCTCCCGTTGCCGTTCTCACCGAAGTTCTATACCCCCACAGGGCATATGGCAGTTTGTCAGCCCAATCTTTATAACTTTCTGTCATCTTAGCTAGTATTTTCTTTATCGTTTTTTTGGCCGCCTCCACCGCCCCATTAGCATGTGGCTTGTAAGGTGATGATTTGTGATGCCCTATCCCGTACTTCTACAACATCGCCTTTGTTTCTCCCTGAAATTGGACTCCATTGTCCGTCACTATATGATGTGGCATTATGTATCGACATACTATATTACGGGCTATAAACTTGGCCATCTTCTTCGCCGTAACATTACGGAATGACTCGGCTTCCACCCATTTTAAAAAATAGTCTACTGCTACTACTATGAAGCGTTGTCCATTTGATGCATGTGGCCTGATTTCTCTAATCATGTCAATACCCCATGCTGAGAAAGGCCATGGTTCTGATAGTCCGTGTAATTCCATAGGCAGTAGATAGTTCAAGTTGTCATGTGTCTGGCAATTGTGACAGTGCTTCACCAGCTTTACGCAGTCAACTTCCATGGTCGACCAGTAAAATCCATGTCGCACTATCTTGCGAGACAAATTCAATCCATTCATATGTGGTCGACACACTCTAGCGTGCACCTCTTCCATCACCTTATGAGACTCTTCTTTTCTTAAATATTTTAACTGGACGCCGTTAGATTATCTTTTGTATAGCTCTCCCCTCAAACTCAAGTACTGGGAAGCCAATTTCTGAATGGATATTATGTCTTTCTTACTAGCTCCTTCTGGGAATTCCCCACGTTCTAGATACTGCAGAATGTCGTAGTACTACGACTTCCCATCATCGACTTCTACTTCTAAGATTCTCTCTATCTTATAACTGGGTCTGCTAGGTGTTGTCAGCATAAGAGGTCTCATTACCAGTTTTTCCGAGTTTTCCCAAGTTGCAGCTAGGGTGGCTACTGTGTCCGCTGTTGGACAATTATGACCCATAGCATCACTATTTGTACAGAACATGGAGTTGTTATACAAATTAACTATGTGACAAAGGAAATTGCTCTTTTATCATTTGTAATTAGATTACCGAGATATATAAATGATAAAAGGTTCATATGATTAGTTCCGGATTGATAAGATATGAGACAATATCAATCCATAAAGGTTTAATCATTAAAACATCCCTAGTCATAGTATTATCGAGATTGGACATCGATAATGCGGAATAGACTAGTATTGCACTTGTGCGTGTTATAGGAGCATAATGACATAGTTCTCATATATTTGGGTATTGGATACTCATGCAAGTGCAATAGGAGGTTGTGTTTACCGATGGTACGGGAACAACATCGCTCTGGATAGACCCCTCGGAATTCCATTGGTAGTATGACTATGTGTCTATGGAAGTCCGAATCAGGGTAGGTGTATTTGGTCTTAACCTGAGACTTGCACCGCTAATACTTGCGACAATCAATATATTTTGGTTTTGGTCGTCCATGGCTTTAACCGGTTATGTGTATGTCTCTTCTGGATATATTGAGAATCGTAGTGTATTGGGTGTGATGTCGAGATGGAAGTATCACTCCAGTTATAGTGGAGATGATGATCACGTATGATACATAACTGATGCTCTTATATGCTGCAGCTATCGGGATAATATGACTCGGTCATGCTTATCCAATTATAGAGACTTGTTACCAGAGATCCGATATATGCTTCGTACAGGGCAGACACAATTCCAGCCCAGGCCTAGCATGTGACATCCGATACTGGATCACAATACGCTATACTACGTATACTACGCCTGATAAAGATTACATATTCCTTTAAGAATATTTCTGGAGAATTGGGTAGGCACGGTGCTTTGCTAGAAGCCAACCATGTCTTATAAGTCGGTAAAAACGTAGTACTAGGTACGTAGGGATGTGAATAGTAATTTTGCTAGGCATAATTATTTAATTAAATTTGATTTAATTATGTCGCAACGGAAAATTTGTTAATTCGGAATTAGCGAACCCGAGCCCGAGAGTGTTTGCGGGCCCACTGGCATTTCGAATTCAAGTGGGCCCCATAAGTCACATCACGCGTCACATCATTAGTCATTTTGTATTGGAAGTCACATCACTTTGAGTGATGTGATGCTTGTTATTTTTTGTGATTGATGGTGGTGGTTGGAATGCTTAAATGCCTTGTACAATTTTTTGGAAAATGAATTATGTATTTGATTTTTGAAATCAAACACAACCAACACACTTCACCTTCTCTCTTCTTCTCCCTCACCATTCAGCCAAGGGCCAAAATTCTCTCAATTTTTCTCTCAATGCCAAGAGAAGCAAGAAGCTTAGGAAGAATTTGTGGCAAATTTTTCCAAGTGCTAGCACACTAAAGAGTCATCCAAATGTGATAGGGAAACAAACCTTTGAGCATGGAATCTCAAATCAAAGCTTGGTGCTTGGAGCACACATGGAGGGCTTGACCGAATTGCATGGGGCACAAAAGTGGAGCTTTACCGTGAGCATCATGGAGCTGAGAAAAAGTTTTATGTTCAACATATCGCAAATCTGATCATTGTAAGTATGATTCCGCCATACTTCTTTATAGTATTCACATTGTTTGAATGATCTTGGGACTATAGTAGAAACCCAACATCCGCCATTTGGTTCTCTTCTAGTGGAAAGTGTTGGAATTTACAGTCGGGTATAGCCTGTGGCAACTTCCTGAGATGAAGTAGGTAGGGTCTCAACCGGTCTTACTTTAATTCCCATTCCCCCCGCATCTGTTGAACTACCAACATCGAATATCCATAAGCTTCTACGTCCCTAGCTCCTAGGGCTATTAGTGCTTTCAGTCCAAAGACACATGCTTCATATTCGGCCATGTTGTTGGTTACTCCGAACGTTAACCTTTTGGCCATATATAGGGTTTCTCATTCGGGGGTTACTATCACAATTCCTATTCCAGCTCATTTGTAATTCACCGCCCCGTCAAAATACATTTTCTTCCCCTAGATCGTTATGGCTTGAACCTCCTCGTCTGGGAATTCAAACTTATAGTGATCTCCTGCTATGAGTTGTAATGCCAAGAATTCCGCTACGGATCGCCCTTTGATTACCTTAGAGGTGAGGTATTCTATATCAAACTCAGTCAGCAACACCAACCATCTGCCCAACTTCAATACCAGTGAGAGTACTGACTGCATATACTTTAAGGGGTTCTCATTTGCTACCACTTGTATCATATAGGATTGGAAGTAATGATGCAACTTTCGGGAAGCCTATATCACTGCCAAATAGATCTTTTCCACATCTTGATAGCAGGCTTCATAGGGAAGCATCTTCTTACTGAGGTAGTAGACTGCATGTTCCACCCCTGTCTCATCTGCATGTACCATCATCGGCCCCGGATCTTCAAGTTCTATGGCCAAATACAACACCAAGGGTTTGCCCAGCCTTGGAGGTTTCAAGACGGGCGGTTTAACCAAGTATTCTTTGATTTTGTCAAAAGCTTCTTGACATTGCCTATTCCACTCCACAGACTGGTCTTCCCTCAACAGCTTGAAAATAGGCTCACATACTAATGTTAGCTTGGCAATGAATCGATTGATATACTGGATTTTTCTGAGAAAAGCTCTAACTTCCTTTTTTGTCTTCGGTGTAGGCATCTCGGTAATTGCCTTAATCTTTTCAGGGTCCACTTCTATCCCTCCCATTCCTACCGTATGCCCCAACAATTTCCTGGATGTTACCCCAAACACACACTTCTTGGGGTTGAGTCAGAGGTTGTACTTATCGACCTTTTGAAGGAATTTCTCTAGTGCTTATATATGTCTGCCCCTCGTCTTTGATTTAACTATCATGTCATCCACGTATACCTTAATCTTCTTATGCATCAAGTCATGGAATAATGTAGTGGCCATTCGTTGATAAGTGGATCCCGCATTCTTAAGTCCAAACGACATCACCTTGTAACATCATGTACCCCGCTCAGTGACGAAGGAAGTCTTATGCTTGTCTTCATCGGCAATGAAGACCTGGTTATATCCTGAGAATCCATTCACGAATGAGTACATAATAGATAAAGCCGCGCTATCAACCAACACGTCTATATAGGGTAGGGGAAAATCATCTTTTGGTCAAGCTTTGTTGAGGTCCCTATAATCCACGCATATTCTGACATTTCCATCATTCTTCGGTACCGACACAAAATACTGGCTAACCAATCGGGGTACTTCACCACCTTTAAGAACCCTACATCTATCTGCTTCTTGACTTTTCACTAACCTTTTTCGGCCTATTCTGGCCTCATTTTTTGGAGCTTCTATTTTACTGTTCTCATGTTCGGATAAGTTGGTATCTATAGGAGCGAAGCGGGGTTTACCGCTATGTCTTTGATGCTCGGTGACCATGACCCTGTTGGGCTTGCAGCCAATAGAGAGTACGAAGTAGCCCGCATGGGACTAAATCGGAGAATAAAAGAGACGCCACCCAGTGTGAACTGGGAAAAGATTTAAGGCTGCAATCACCCCTCGCAAGGGAAGACCTCAAACCGTTGGGTTGAAATGGTCCTTTACTTATACCAGTATAATGGATGGGTTCACACAATGGTATAACCAAGTCTTATGCACACCTACAAATATTGATAATCATAATAACATAGTTCCAAAACATATTAAGTTAAGAAATACAATGTGCGATAACAAAAATCATAATAACAGAGCAGGAAAAGCATCAATAAATAAATAGCAAACAAAAAGGGGGGGTTAATCACATATATATGAGTATTTACCGAGTGGTATGTGGAGTTGTATCCTAAGTACAAACCGCACTACCATCCATTAGGATTTGGCTATGAAATTTACGTATAGGTTTCCATCCGATATACCGCAAGGGATAATAACACACATAAACATTAATGCAATGTAAATAAAAAATAATATAATAATACATATACGGATAATCACTAACATGAACAAATAAAATAAAGGTGAAATAATAAAATAATAATAAAAAGACAAAAAGATAAATAACAAACTAAATGCGAAATAATAAAATAATGATGAAAGTGAATAAATAATAAATAAGATAAATAACGTAATGCCAAAGAAAGAAAAAAATATGACCATAAATTTGGTCGTCTTTAATGTTGGACTTCGCATACCCGGCTGGACGTATTTCACGTCCAGCCAGGCATGCAGCGTCCGGAACTATAAAATAAATATGGTAAAGGGGGCCATCAGGTCTTACCTTTTAAATTGCTTCTCGGAAGTGCGTTAGGCCGTCGCCGGAAGGATTGAAGCTTGGTTCCAAGGTTTCTATTTTGTTGTTTGCTGTTTTGCTTTTTTTTTTTTTTGTTGCTATTTTGCTGTTTCTGGTCGTTGTTTTCTGGTTGCTATTTTGGGCTGCTGTTTTGGCTGCTATTTTGTTTTTTTTACTACTGTTTTTTGGTTATTTTTTGCTGCTGTTTTGGTTGTTTTTTTACTGCTGTTTTGGTTGTTTTTGGCTGCTGTTTAGGTTGATTTTGGCTGCTGTTTTTGTTGTTTTTGGGAAGCTGTTTCACGGTTTTGGGGGCTACTATTTTAGGGTTTTTGGCTACTATTTGTTGGTTGTTTTTCATGATTTTTGGCTTGATGTTTCAGGGTTTTTGGGGCTGTTATTTTACGATTGTAGGGCTATTTTTTGGGTGTTTTTTGTCTCGGTTTTGGTGGTGGTTTCTGTTGTTGTTTTCATGATTTTTTGTGATGGTGATTGGTTGTTTTGGTTTCGGTGATTGTTGTTTCTTTGTTCGGTTTTTTGGTTGTTGTTCTCTAGGGTTTTCGGTGATAAGAAAAAGAATGGAGCTTAGGTTTTTTTGTTTGTTTTTTCGATGGAAGAAGAAGAAATGATCCATAGGGTTACCATTCAAGATGGAGAAGAAAGAGCCCTAGGGTTTTTTTTTTTTGTGTTTGTCATCCAAGCCCCCCTTATGATGATTTGGTCCCTAATTTATAATGATTTGAATGGATCTCCAAATAGGGAAACAAATCATATTGATTTGGGAGATATTTTCTTAAATTATTTTGGGAACACAATCTCACAAATTTGGTGATGAGAATATCTCAAATCTTATTAAATTGGATGGGGTCCCAAAATCTCGTTAAATTGGAAAGTGTTGATGGTGGAATTTTGACATGTGAATTGCATGGGATTTTCTCTATTTTGGAAGGTTTGGGCGTGCATGGTGGATTGCATGGGCCTTGGCGTGTGGGTTACAAGGTAATGGGCCGATTTTAGGTGTGGGGGTTTGTCCAATGCTAAGATTTGAAACAGCGGCTGAGCGAATCTGAGGCTGGGTAGTGAGTCTGAATCAAATGAGGTGCTACTTTTAGAGGTTTTCCATCCTTCCGGCGTTGGTTTTTTGCAACTTCCGTAACTTTTTAGGTAGTGCCTCCATACGATGCTCATCACCGGGCTCATGCAAAAATGCAGTGTCTACAATATCATGTGCTGGGCAATACCCATGTCCACTCCTGACATGTCTTCATAGGACCATGCGAATACTTTTGCATATTTTATTAATATTCTCTATAATTCTTTCCGCTCATCAGAGGTAACCTCGTTTGCAATTGAAATTTCCTTGGGGTTTTCACATGCACCAAGATTAAATGCATTTTTTTTTTGTTGAGTTAATGTCAAATATGCTCATGTCATGCATGTTATGATGCGGACTAATAGGAAAAGACTTGAACAAGTAAGCAAAATCAATGTCTTTATTATTAATAAATGCAGGATTATAATCAAATAAGTCAAGAAAATAAACATCTTCGTAATTTGCACTATTGTTTTCTTCTGTCTCATTGCTTTCTTCCAGCGTTAGATTCTCCAACTGTAGTAGTTCTTCTTCCCATTTATCTTCCTCTTTTGCAACTTCCTCTGCATGTGGTTCTTTACCCATCACATCCTTGAAGATTTCGAATCTCGATACTATGATCTCATTGACTTCTATGGGTTCAGGATCTCCTTGATATCCTGTGGCTTTCACAAAGTATTCCATCATCTTCATCTCTTTCTTCTTGGATTTCGGCTCATTCCCATCGGATTCATACCCAATATTCTCTTAGTGTTCTGCCCCTTGAAATCTGGCAGTGCTTTTATTCCATGGCCTCTAGCACTCAAACCTGCGCCCGACTCATATTTCATTCTTTCCATGATTCTAGCCACTTTAGGGTACACCCATTCTTCGAAGTTTGCCGCCACTTGGAACCTTGTGAAAGGTTGTATGTCTAAAGCAGCCACAACATTGTCTACTTCAGCCCTGATGGTGACGACTTCCTCTCAATGTGGGAACTTAATAACCTGGTGAAAAGTGGATGACTCTCCCCCAAGTCTATGAAACCATGGCCTCCATAATAACATAGAAAATGTAGTTGGGATATCAAGCATTGTGAACTCCACCTCTTTTTCTATCGGGCCCACTTTGACTATTGTGATGAAAGTACCTTCGACTCTCTGTTTGCTATCGTCATACGATTTGATAACCATGCTGGAGGGGCTTAAATCTGTTGTCCGCATACCCAACCTTGACAGAATCTTGAAAGGGCACACATTGATAGATGAGCCATCATCCACCATCACACAAGATGTCTTATTGCCTCCTACTTTCAGCTTTTATGTGTAGGGATTATTTAGGGACTGAATCCGGTAACGCAGCGGAAGCGATGGAAAATTAGATTTTCCGATTTCAAAAATTTTTCTCGGATTAATTAAATAAACAGATTTATTTAATTATCCAATAATCAAATTATGAAATAAAATTCAAATAAATCATATTTAAGTGAATTTACCGAATTGCCCTTACACTTGGTATTTAGTCCATTTTAATCCGAAATTGATCAAATCAATTTTGAATGATTCTAAATCATTTATAAGATGAACTTAGAATGTTCAAAACATCAAAACACCAAAAGCAACCAAAACCCCAAAAATCCAACCCTTTGGCCGAATGCACCACTTTGGTGTCAAATTGTGCACTTTGTCATTTCATGCTTCAAAACACATCAAGATGTAATCTAATCAACATGAAACTTTATATGCATCATATAAACATCCAAATACACAACATAAATGAAAGCCCCAAATTTGGATGAGGTCTTAAACCCTAATTTTTCAAATTCTTCAAAATGAACAAATTAGACCAAATTGGTTAAACCAATTACTTTAATCATCATTCTTCCATCCAATCAAAGTCTCAACACAATTAAACAACTCAAGATCAAATCTAGGTCATCTTAGAGTGGATCAACAACTCTAGATTAGCAACAAGATTTCCAAAACCATAAAAGAATGCTTACAACTACAATAGTCACAAGATTCATTCATCACACATGCTCAACACTTCCAACAAAACTTCCATCATCAAAAACACAAAGAAGAAAGAAATAATAACTTAAGAACATCACAAGATGTTTCCTATATCATAAGAAACATTTTCTTGTCTAATAGTAAGTTGGAAAAACTTACTAAATCCAAGCTTTTTCTTTAGTTTCTTCTTTTCTTCCTCACTTGCTTCTCTTGTTTCTTTAATGGAGTTCTTTGTAAAGTGTATTAGGCTATTAAAGTGAAATGAATTGAAAAAAATATATACTTGCTACCAAAAACCCTTTGGCCGAATTTGTCAAAGACAAAATACAAGAATATTAATTTCAATTCATTTCAAGTTAATCTTATCAACTTAATAAATATCTAAACACTTTGAAGATATTAATAATAAGTCAACAAAGGAAACTTAATCATTTAAACCAAATATCCAAATGTAAGATATTTATATTTTAATTAATTTAATCATTTAACAATAAATAATTAATTAATTAATTAAATACAAATATATTAAATATATGTATTATATTTACATTAAATATCAAATACATATATTCAATTAGGATATAAGTCAAATACTCAATTTGACTATTAATTAATGTGTATTTAAATTAATCAAGAATTAAATGTAAATACACAATAATTAATCAAATGACTATCGGGTCCTTTAGCACGTATTTTGCGTTTAACCTTTAAACGACTTTATAAATAATCAACATTATTTATTAATGTTGCTCTAGTGCTCTACGAGTATATTTCATTATTGAGACTCTTTGATTCAGGTATATCTGTTACGAAATCAAATTTCGTGTCCATAATTTATCCACCCGTAAATTATGACGATCACCGATAATCTCGCTGAACCATACAGGTCGAGGTCATGTCAAATGTATAATTCCTCCGTCACAGGTATCCGGATAAATCCCAGAAATATAGATGTAAACGTCAAATCTCTACGGGGATTATCCAGTCGACTATTCTATTAACAATCTCTAAAAGAATGTTTAGAACTAGCTTCTAAACTTTACCACGGGCCCATGGTTTTATCTGATTGGTAATCATATGGACTACCTATGCTCTGGTACACAGAACTGACGGATCCTATCTTGATACACATAGGACACCCTGAGGATCTATCTACACCCAACGAACAGGCGGAGGTCTGATCTAAATAGATCGGTGACGTGACTGCCATCTAAGTGTAGAAGATGTCTCATGTGCCCACAATGGCATCTCAAGTCTAAGAATCACAAGTGCTACTCAAACCGAGAAGATTCTTATTGACGTTGGTGTACCATCCATTAAGAATCTTCGGTGTGTCATCCAGTGTTTATCCGCTATAAACACCTACACGTCTATACTGGTCTCCAAGACTAATGGTTCTTTGAGAAACCATTGGAATCATATATTCCAGTATACGACATGTACCGGTCTCTACGGGTTTACTTTACTGACCAAGTAGTGTAAACCTTGACCAGGAATTGTCTGAGAATGACAACATCATGATACTACTCAATGTCAGTTGCGACGTTTTTGCAACAGTACCATGACTAATCATTCTAAGGTCATTATGTCTTTACCATTAAAAAGATACATTATATTATAGAAACTGCATATATTATTCCCATAATAATGTTTTACAGAAGTATTCAAAATAAATACAACCGGGAATTGGCGCTTTGAGCACCAACCCCAACAAAATCTCCCACTTGCTCTAGTGCCAATAACGATTGTATCTAATACCCATCGACTCCACGTGTTTATCAAACAGCTTCGGAGGTATGGCCTTCGTCAGCGGGTCTACTACATTATCTTCACTCGGTACCTTACACACGATAATATCCCCTCGCGATACAATCTCTCGAATGATGTGGTACTTGCATTCCACATGTTTCGACTTCTGATGCGCCCTCGGTTCCTTTGCTTGCGCAATGGCTCCAGTATTATCACAGTATAACGGAATTGCATTCTCGATACTTGGGACAACTCCCAATTATGTGATAAAGTTCTTTATCCACACAGCCTCTTTCACAGCTTCAGAAGCTGCAATATTTCCGCCTCAGTGGTGGAATCAGCTGTCGATCCCTGTTTGGAACTCTTCCAACAAAATGCACCTCCGTTAAGGGTAAAGACAAATCCAGATGTAGAATTTCTATCATCGGGATCCGATTGGAAATCGGAGTCTGTATACCCATTAACCTGCAGTTCGTTTCCTCCATAAATTATTAACTTATCCTTGGTACCTTTAAGATACTTTAGGATATGTTTAATGGTCATCCAATGGTCATTACCTGGATTGGACTGATATCGACTAGTTACGCTAACAGAAAAACTGATATCAGGCCTCGTACATAACATGGCATACATTATGCTACCCAAACACGAAGCATAAGGTTGGTTAGACATTCTAACCTTCTCATCTTCTGTTTGTGGACACATCTTCTTAGAAAGATGAGTCCCATGTCTGAACGGTATGTTTGCTGTCTTACAGTTACCAAAACTATATTGTTCCAAGATCTTATCTATGTACGTTGATTGGGATAACCCAATCAGCCTCCTTTGTCTATCTCTATAGAGTTTTATCCCTAAAACATAGGAGCTTCTCCAGGTCCTTCATGGAGAAATTCTTACAGAGGTATGCTTTGACGCTTTGTAACATACCTAAATCATTCCCAATGATTAGGATGTCATCAACATATAGGACTAAAAATACGACTATGCTCCCACTGGCCTTCTGATACACACAGGATTCTTCCGAATTCTTGAGAAAACCAGACGATCTAATAATCTCGTCAAATCGAAGATTCCAACTTCGTGAAGCTTGTTTAAGTCCATAAATGGACTTCTTAAGCTTACATACCATGCTCGAGTTTTCGCTGGACGCAAAACCTTCCGGCTGTTCCATATAGATTCTTCATCAAGAAATCCATTTAGAAAAGCCATTTTTACATCCATTTGCCAAATCTCGTAGTCATGATACGCAGCTATAGAAAGCAAAATCCGAATAGACTTAAGCATTGCTACCGGCGAAAAAGTTTCATCGTAGTCGACGCCAGGTCGCTGCGTGTAACCTTTTGCTACCAGTCGGGCCTTGTAAGTTTCAACCTTACCGTCAGGCCCGCGCTTTCTCTTGTAAACCCATTTACAACCAATAGGAACAATTCCTTCAGGAAGCGGAACCAAGTCCCAGACTTGATTCTCATGCATTGAGACTATCTCGGATTTCATGGCACTTTGCCATTTCAAGGAGTCAATGTCCAACATCGATTCTCTATAGGGGAAAGGATCTGTCTCTTCAACTAAGAGAACATCCAGACTCTTTTCTTGTATCAAATACAAGAGTTCAGGAGGTCTAGATACCCTTTCCGACCTATGGAGTGTGTGTGTTGAAGGTCCTTCATCTACTTGAACTTCAGGTTCCTCCGTTGGTTCGTTGTTTTCAGGTTGGACTTCATCAAGCTCAACCTGTCTATGATTACCACCTTCTGACAAAAATTCTACTTCTAGAAATTTTACGAAGCGAGCTACGAACACATTTCGATGCTCGGAACCATAGAACAGATATCCCATCGTATTCGAAGGATATCCAACAAACCTAAACTTTTGCCCTCGAGGCGAAAGCTTATCTTGCTGAGTCACCCTGACATAGGCAGGACAACCCCAAACCTTAATATAATTAAGATTTGGTCTCCTACCGAACCATATCTGATACGGAGTCATAGGAACAGCTTTCGAAGGAATCTTGTTCAAAAGATGTGCGGCTGTTAAGAGAGAGTAGCCCAATAAGTAATAGGGCAAATCTGTGAAACTCAACATTGATCGGACCATATCCAATAAAGTCTGATTTCTCATCTCAGACACTCAATTGTGCTGTGGAGTACCTGGAGGAGTATATTGAGCGAGAATCCCATTCTCCTTCATATAATCCATGAACTCAGCATTCATATATTCGCCGCCTCGATCAGATCGAAGGCATTTAATATATTTACCAGTTTGTTTTTCTACTTCATTTCAGAACTCTTTGAACTTTTCAAAGGTTTCCGATTTATGTCGCATCAAATAGACATAACCGTACCATGACAGATCATCGGTAAAGGTAACGAAGTATGAATAACCACTGTGAGCAGTTTGACTTAGTGGACCACATACATCAGAATGTACGAATTCCAGTAAGTTGGTGGCACGGTGTCCAACACTTGAAAATGGGGCTTTGGTCATCTTACCCTGAATACAAGATTCACAAGTTGGATAGGATTCAATGGTAAGATCTGGTATCAAACCATTCCTAACCAATTGGGTAAGGCATTTAACGCCAATGTGACCAATCCTCATATGCCAAAGTTCAGTATTATTAATTACAGGTAAACTACGTTTATTAACTCCAGTATTTAATATATCTTTTGAAGTTTGCAATGTATAATGACCATGCTGGTTTGGACAACAAAGGATATGAATATTATTACTTATATATAAATATAAAGAATTGTTCTTAATATTAATACAAAAGCCTTCTGGATCCAATACAAAAAGTGATATAATATTAGCTACACATCCAGGTATAAAATGGCATTCATTTAAAAAAAGTGTCTCATTCGGCAATGAGATCTCGCATACTCCCACTGCAACTGCATCCAAAGAGTCTCCACTCCCGAACCGCAACTGCATCTCCCCGGGCTTCAGCCTCATACTTTCCTTCAGCACCTGCAACGAATTGTAAATGTGAATGGGACAAGCAGAATCTAAAATCCAGTTGGATATAATGGCTTCACAAGCCAAAGATAAATCAATAACTGGAAAAATAAATGTACCTGATGTAGATGCTCTATCTCTCCTCAGCTGGGCGATGTAATCAGAACAGTTCATTTTCCAATTCCCGACTTTGCCGCAGTGGTGGCATTTGTCTTCAGAACCCTATTGGGCTTAGCAATCTTCGCCTGTTGTTGAGGACCAAAAGCCTTCTTCTTCTTCTTTCCTTTCTTCTTATTTCCCTTGGACCATCCTTGGGAAGAAGCAGAAAGAGAAGTAGTTCTAGGAGGGCGAGTCGGTACTCCCTTCTTAAGGTCCTCTTCTGCCGTGAGCAACATCCTATGTAGCTCTGGTGGTAACAGACAGTCCCATTCATGTTGAAGTACATCACGAACTAGCGATATGAAGCTGGAAGCAAACCAAGAATGACACTCCTACCGAGAATTTCATTCAAGATGAGATTATGTTGCCTCAACTGATCGATCAAATCGATCATCTGAGAACATGTGGGCTAACATCTTGCCCCTCATCCAGACGCGCATGGAACAATTCCATTGCGACTTTGTGAACAATCACATGTTCTTGGTTCTCAAACGATTGCCTCAATCGCGTCATCATACTATAGGAATCTAACATACCATAGTATTGTTTCTTGAGTTTCGGAGACAGTGAACTAAGGATGTATGATTTAACCCTTAAATCATCATCCTTCCAAGTTTCAAAAACTTGGTGTTCCTCCTCCGAAGCATCCGCACCCATAGCAAGGGGCAACGGACCCTCAAGAACATATCCTAGCTTTTTGGAATCGAGGACAATCCTCAAATCCAATTCCCAGTCGGCGAAGTTCTTAGCGCCTTTCAGTTTGTTCGCATCAAGCATACGCGCAAACTGATTTGTGGATTGTGCCACCATCGCCAATCTATCATATAGATCATGAAAAACGGTTAGCAGAAATTAAGCAGTTTCATATAATATCAAAAGCATAAACTAGATCATGGATTTTTAATCTAAAAATGCCCATCCCACTAAATCATGCAATACTGTAGTCCCCAAACAGAATACAAAGATTTAATATTTAAATTAAATACAAATAGTGAAAAGTGGATCCCGTGAATATATTTCAGCTCACAGTAGAGGCACGGTCTCGCCTACGTATATTCATCAGGTAGACAACTCATTTGTCAATCACTCAATAGCGACTCCTGGGTTTCCGGTCCTGGTCGTTTCTCGTTGTCGCTGTGAAGGCAGACCCACAAGGAGATGTACCAAGGTTAAACTCGTCAATGATAAACTCAAGTTACTTACGTAATCCTGACAGCTAGGGCACGTTCAGAATTCCGCTTTCACTTGAATTTATCTAGTATCTGATATACATCAGGTACAAATAAATCTCTATCGGCTACACCCTCACAGCAGAGGCACGATCTCGGATGTAGTCACAGAGAAGTATTCATAACCGTATTGACAAGACGGACCACATAACAAGCATCAAATACATAATTACATTAAAACCTTATTAATTAGGGATTTTCCGCTAAGTGTCACACACCCTAAATCTAACCAAATTAGATTATAATAAGCATGTATAAAGTCAAGAAAACATGATATAAACATTGATTTATTTAAGCCAATCATTTTAGGGGGCCTAGAATCAGACTCGCTCTGATACTATTTTGTAGGGGTTATTTAGGGGCTGAATCCGGTACGCAGCGGAAGCGGTGGAAAATCAGATTTTCCGATTTCAAAAATTTTTCTCTCGATTAATTAAATAAACATATTTATTTAATTATCCAATAATCAAATTATGAAATAAAATCAAATAAATCATATTTAAGTGAATTTATCGAATTGCCCTTACACTTGGTATTTAGTCCATTTTAATCCGAAATTGATCAAATCAATTTTGAATGATTCTAAATCATTTCTAAGATGATTACAACTACAATAGTCACAAGCTTCATTCATCACACATGCTCAACACTTCCAACAAAACTTCCATCATCAAAAACACAAAGAATAAAAAAAAGAATAACTTAAGAACATCACAAGATGTTGCCTACATCATAAGGAACATTTTCTTATCTAATAGTAAGTTGCAAAAACTTACTAAATCCAAGCTTTTTATTTAGTTTATTCTTTTCTTCCTCACTTGCTTCTCTTGTTTCTTTAATGGAGTTCTTTGTAAAGTGTATTAGGTTATTAAAGTGAAATGAAATGAAAACAATATATACTTGCTACCAAAAACCCTTTGGCCGAATTTGTCAAATACAAAATACAAGAATATTAATTTCAATTTCATGTCAAGTTAATCTTATCAACTTAATAAATATCTAAAACACTTTAAAGATATTAATAATAAGTCAACAAAGGCAACTTAATCATTTAAACCAAATATCCAAATATAAGATATTTATATTTTAATTAATTTAATCATTTAACAATTAAATAATTAATTAATTAATTAAATACAAATATATTAAATATATGTATTATATTTACATTAAATATCAAATACATATATTCAATTAGGATATAAGTCAAATATCTCAATTTGACTATTAATTAATGTGTATTTAAATTAATCAAGAATTAAATGTAAATACTCAATAATTAATCAAATGACTATCGGGTCCCTTTAGCACGTATTTTGCGTTTAACCTTTAAACGACTTTATAAATAATCAACATTATTTATTAATGTTGCTCTAGTGCTCTAAGAGTGTATTTCATTATTGAGACTCTCTAGATTCAGGTATATCCATCACGAAATCAAATTTCGTGTCCATAATTTATCCAACCGTAAATTATGACGATCACGGATAATCTCGCTGAATGATACTGGTCGAGGTCATGGCAAATGTATAATTCCTCCGTCACAGGTATCCGGATAAATCCCAAAGATATAGATGTAAACGTCAAAATCTCTACGGGGATTATCCAGTCGACTATTCTATTAGAAATCTCTAAAAGAATGTTTAGAACTAGCTTCTAAACTTTACCACGGGCCCATGATTTTATCTGATTGTTAATCATATGGACTTCCTATGCTCAGGTACACAGAACTGACGGATCCTATCTTGATACACATAGGACACCCTGAGGATCTATCTACACCCAACTAACAAGCGGAGGACTGATCTAAATATATCGGTGACGTGACTGCCATCTAAGTATAGAAGATGTCTCATGTGCCCACAATGGCATCTCAAGTCTAAGAATCACAAGTGTTACTCAACTTGAGAAGATTCTTATTGACGTTGGTGTACCATCCATTAAGAATCTTCGGTGAGTCATTCAGTGTTTATCCGCTATAAACACCTACACGTCTATACTGGTCTCCAAGACTAATGGTTCTTTGAGAAACCATTGGAATCATATATTCCAGTATACGACATGTACCGGTCTCTACGGGTTTACTTTACTGACCAAGTAGTGTATACCTTGACCAGGAACTGTCTGAGAATGACAACGTCATGATACTACTCAATGTCAGTTGCGACGCTTTTGCAACAGTACCATGACTAATCATTCTAAGGTCATTACGTCTTTACCATATAAAAAGATACATTATATTATAGAAACTGCATATATTATTCATAATAATAATGTTTTACAGAAGTATTCAAAAGAAATACAACCGGGAATTGGCGCTCTGAGCACCAACCCCAACATTATGAATAACGGCTTGTTGTGATTCCTCCACTCCATCGGGAGCTCTTCTTCAGAGAATGTTATCATCCTCTTACCCTCTTTCTGTACCGACCCTATGAACATTGTCGGGTTTGCATCTTTAGGTACCATTATCTTGCTTAGAGCTTCTACCATGGCACGCTTGTGCTCTTGAGAAGCGCATAATAACTCTCATATTCTCACTTGTGCCTATGTCTTCTTCAATTGACACAACACAGTATCCCCATCATTGTTATATGTGTTCTCTGTCACCTCTTGGCCTTCTGTTATCACTTATTTGCCTTTCTCCATTACATCACTGTAAAAACATCCACTGCGAGTCATCCCCTTTATCTCATCTTTGTCCCTGCTCGAGATGTTTTCCCAGAAATCTCTCCCTTGCTCTGTTTCATCTTCACTGCTGCTATCCAATATCCCCATGCAAGAAGCTTGGTGGTTGAGAGTTTGGAGGACAAAGCTTTCAGATAGGCCGAAGTTGATCATGTAGGTGGGTGGTGGAAAAAAGTGGTAGTTGGGTAGAGGGTTTCCCTGTGTGTTGGGTTGTTCTTTTTCCGGGTTGGATATCTTATGGGTGTCAATGAGGTCTTGGATCTCATGCCTAAGACGGGTGTAGTTGTCAGTTTCATTGCCTTTTTGCTGATGGTAGTGACAGTATAGGTTTATGTCGAGGTGGTGTGGCACAGAGTTTGGAAGTGGTTTAGGTTCTAAGGGTTTTAAGAGTTCTTGTCTCTTCAGCTTTTTAAACACTTTTGACAAAGGTCTACCAAAATTGGAGAATCGCATGTTTCTGATGGCCGAAACTTCAGCAGGAGCGAGCTTGGTCCCTGAAGGCCCCCCAATGGTCTTTCTATTATGGCCGTAAAACTTTTTGTTCTCGGCTTCCTCTTCCTCGATATCCATGACAGTTTCTCTTAACTATCCAAAGTCCCTAATCATAGAGGTCATCCTTCTCAGCTTGTTATAAATGGAGGGCTTGGTGCCCTTCATGATCATCTTAATCTGATCCTTCTCCGAGGGCCGTGTCTGCATCTTCATGAGTTGGCTTCTCCAGTGATCCATATAATCTTTGAAGGTCTCTTCTAGCTTCTGTTTGGTGTTTTCTAGGTCACGGAGCGACAAGTCTATCTCCATGTGCATGACATATTGGTTCAGGAAGGCCTCCGCTAATGACCTCCAGTCATCCCTGACCTTTCTCTCCAATCCATGATACCATACTACGGGCGCCCCTTCCAGTGACATCCCAAACATATCTGCACCTGGCGCTTCGAGAAACCCATTGAACTCGTCCCTGAAACATATTATCAGAGATGGACCCTAGGATCTCCGTTTCCATTGAACTTGGCCATGTCAGGCATCTTAAACTGGAAGGCAGCTGTTCTTCGAAAGTCATCGCATCATAGTTTAATAGATCTTCATGTTTTCCCTTCATCTTGCGGGTAACTGACTCTACTTGTACTCTGAGTTTCTGTAACTCTGCTTGAGGCCCGACTATCCTTCCCACGGCATACTCAGCCATATCATCATTAAAAATAAGGATTTATTTACTCACCCTATTCAGGGGCTCCTCACACATTCCATCTTCGTTGTTTTTTGTTCCCACTATGTAGAGTATTGTCAGACTGGCCACAACGTTGGTCAAGGTTTGTAGTTGCTCGGTAATTTTGGTGATGTTGGACTCCAATTGATCCATGCGGTAACCTTCACTGCCTGACGGATCCATGCTTGCTGACCTCTTGACAAGTCTTCATTCTTCTCTAACCCAACATATATCTATGATGACTTTTAAGACAAGGGGTCGGCATGATGCGTGTATGCATGTGATGTATGAGATGCATGGGATGCATGAGATGCATGTAGTTATCAAAACAATATATACCCTTCCGACCTTATTCCTCCCACAATTGTGGTAAGTCCATTTCTGCCCTAGGTATGACTCATTTTATGCACAATGTGGGGTACACAAAGATCGTTCTCTCCTACGCTACATGGGTGAGCCTTGGCTACCTCAGTCTTTTTTCATTAGTAAAAGAAAAAGATCGCCCATTTACAAGATTGACTAAGCCTATTATGGGGATCGTGCCATTGTCTAGAAACGATGAATTGGGCCCTCGGTAATCACGGTTGTGGCAGAGACGGACTTGGAGATATCTAAAAGTATACAAATATGCCATAACAAGGCGTACCCTTCCTAGATGAAAGCCAGTGCGGATATCGGACTCATGCATCTGGCATATTCGGATCATGTTTGGACTTTCTAAGCCCATCAAGGTTTTCATACAAGTTGGCCCGTTATCATTTTAAAGCATTCAATCAGACTATCGCGAGGTATAAACTTGTCCCAGTTGAAAAGGCCCAACAGGTTTACACTTTTACGATAAGGTGGCTAAATAACTTCAAATGATAAAGGGCCCAAACACAAGGTGTCCCATCATCATTTTGAAAACTGTTGGCCCAATCATCATAAGATACAAACTCGTCACAGTTTAAGTGGCCTAACAAGTTCGTATCCTATGATGAAAAGCCTAAATGGATCCAAATGATAATGGGCCCAATCACAAGCATGTGGGTAGCTTCTATAAGACACATAAATATGGTTCGTATGTGGGCTTACAAGGGTATGGATAAGGCTCTCATCACCGAAGGGTTGCACATAACTAGGTCTCCCCACTTAAGGGTTCAAGCGACCAAGTGGGCACGTCTTTTTTATACCCTATGGTACGTGCCAACGAGTGATGGTTATCATTACATAATGATCCGCCACCTTGAGTGAAAGCGACGTCACGATACATGACACCATTGGGGGTAAGAATAGTATGCAAAATATATGAGACTTGGTTAACCAAAGCCAAAGCCACGAACACTACAAGGCATTGTTTCGGGGCTGATTCTCTTTCCCCAGTGTAGTCGCCATCTGTATTACCGAAATGGGGTTTACCACTATGTTTATGATGTTGGCGACCATGACATTGTTGGGCATGCAACCCACTGTCATTGGGTCCCACTTAACTGGAATCATTAAGCTTGTTGAGCCAAAGCCAAGGCTTAGAGAGTTTATTTAGAGGGAAATGTTATGAGATATATTGGATATATTGTATATATGTTTCGGACTTGGAGATCCACCTACCGGATCTAGGAATGGATTGGATCCAATTGATCTAGAGATCTACCTATTAAAATATCATACATCTTGTGGCCAAATTCAGGTTGTGTGTTATTTAACGGTCCTAGCCCATTAGGAAACTAGGTTTCCCGAGTACTCAACAGAGGGTTGTAGGCTCGCCGAAAAATACTTGTGAAATACGCGCTTCAAATTATTTTCGTCATTTATATATTTATATTAGTTGGACTAATATTTTATATTTTTTGTTAATAAAAGTGGACTGTACCAAAATCGTTAATTGAATAGTTAGACTATTGCAATTAAGATGGCTGTAAAGCTCAATGTTAGGACATTATCATGGGCGAAAATTGTTGGACAATTATGACCCATAGCGTCACTATTTGTACAGATCATGGTGTTGTTGTACAAATTAACTATGTGACAAAGGAGATTGCTATCTTATCATTTGTGATTAGATCACCTTAGATATATAAATGATAGGAGGTCCCTATGATTAGTTCCTGGATTGAGAATGATATGAGACAGTATCAGTCCACAAAGGATTAATCATTAAATATCCCTAGTCAGAGTATTATCGAGATTGGACATCGGTAATGCGTAAAAGACTAGTATTGCACTTGTGCACGTTGTGAGGGCATAACGGGCATAGTTCTCATATATTTAAGTATTGGATACTTATGCAAGTGTAGTAGGAGGTTGTGTTTCACCGATAGTACGGGAAACAGCTTCGCTCTGGATAGACCCCCTCGGAATCCCATTGGTAGTATGACTATGTGTCTATGGGAGTCCGAAATCAGGGTAGGTGTATTTGGTCTTAACCTGAGACTTGCACCGCTAATACTTACGACAATCAATATACTTTGGTTGAGGTCGTCCAAGGCTTTAACCGGTTCTGTGTACGCCAATACTGGGTATATTGAGATTCGTAGAGTATTGGGTATTGTGATGTGTCAAGACGGAAGTATCACTCCAGTCATAGTGGAGATGATGTCACGTAGGATACGGTATTAGTGCTCTTAAGTGCTGCGCGGCCATCGGGATATTATGACTAGGTCATGTATATCCGATTATAGAGACTAGTTACCAGACATCCGACATGTGCTTCGTACGGGGCAGACACGCTCCACCCCAGCCCCAGGCCTAGCACGTGACCATCCGATACTAGATCGATATGCACTATACGATGTATACTACGCCTGATACAGATCAATATATTCCTGTAAGGATATTTCCGGAGAATTGGGTAGGCATGGCGCTTTGCTAGAAGCCAACCTTGTCTTGTGAATCGGTAAAACGTAGTACTTGGTACGTACGTGTTCGGATAGTCCGATAACCGTATTTACTGCCAACATATCCGGAGATCTCATGGGTCGCTTCCCAATGATACACCGATGATGTATGACTCGCACTTTAATTAATCTGGGATTAATTGATGAGAGAGAAAATTAATCTGGGATTAATTACGGAGATATTTTATCTGGGATAAAATATCGTCTAAAGAGAGAGAACGCGATTAATTTGGAATTAATCGGTAAAATAAATTTAATAGTTAAATTTGATTTTTCTATTTAATTTATTCGAATGGGCTAAAATTAATATATCGGATATATTAATATGAATTGGATTTCATTACGAAATTAAAGTCGGACTTTAATGCGAACGAACGAATTAATTTAGAATTAATTCGTAAACGACGTTCGTAATATATTTGCGTCGCATCGATATTTAATTAAATTAGATTTAATTATTTAACGACGGAAGTTCGTTTAATCGGATTAAACGGAACCGAGCCGCGGCAAATGTTCGTAGAGATATTTGAATTTTGAATTCAAATATGTGGGGCCCATGTGTGGTAGGTGTACCTACCACCCAACTACCTTGTTTTACTTTTGGAAAACCATTTACCCACACCTACCAAGTTTAGGGTAAAAGGTGAAATGGTTTTACCTAAAGTATAAACAAAATCTCTCTCTACACTTTGAATATAATTATTATTATTCATTAGATGGAATTTTAGTAAACCCTAGACAACTCTCTCTCTCCCCTTTTCTCCTTCTCCTTTCACGCCCAAGGGGCCAAAAACTCACTGTTTTGCTGCTGTGAAAAACGATGAGCAGTCAGGGAAGGTTTTTGTGGATTTTGTGGCAAGATCCAAGTGCTAGTACACTTCTAAGAGGCATACGAAGAGGTGTTAGGGAAACCCACCCACGAGCCGGGAATCATTAGACGAAGATTGGAGCTCTGAAATCTTGGATTCTTGAAGACTCAAAACTGAAATTTTTGAGCAGTGGACTGCATGCAGTGGGCGCACCTTGGAGGGCTGAAAAATGGTTTGTTTGTCTTCAAATCGTCTCAACCGATCAATGTAAGTATTCCGCAACTTCTTTGATATGTATTTCACACATCTTCATGCTTGTTTGATGATCTTTGGGAATAATAAAACCAACAATGGCATCAAGAGCCTAGGTTCAAGCATGAAATTTTAGGGCTTAAAATTGGGTATTTTGATTTGAGCATGATTTTATGAAATTGGATGATTAAGTATGCTTAATACATGTTGTATTGAAGATTGATTGGATCAATTTCAAAAATTATGTTTGGAACAAATTTCCCCTAAATTTATGTGTTGGCCGAATACATTAGGCATTTTAGAATTCTTGGAATTTTTCATTTTGATTCATTGGATGAGTTGTAATGATGTTGGATGATGTTAATTTAAGATTGAATTGGATTTAATATTGAATTGAACAAAATCCCCAAAATGCTTATTATGATGGCCGAATATAATATGCCCTTTAATGTCTTGGTATTTTGATTTTTGAACATTGGATGTGTATGAAATCATTCGGGAAGTTAATTCGATGTCGATTGTGTAATTAATTGGATTGAATTCAAATCGGACAAAATTATCTCCCTTGGCCGAGACTTGAAGCATGTGTAATGGGTTTGATTTTTCATTAATGTGTTGGACATGTGATAATGAAATTGAGCATGATTAATTGGACTAATTTGATGTTTTGGAAATATTGATTTGGGTGATTAATCATGATATACACTTTAGGTAATTAAATTGGAAATTTGGAATTTGGTAATTTAATTATTTGGGCCTTAAAAATTGATTTGGGCTTTTAAAGTTGTAAATGGGCTTATTGGGCTTTGTTGTACAAAGTTGGGTTTAGGCAAATTGGATTGGATCCAATTGGGCCCAAAACCACTTCCTTAAAGCCCAAATGTGACTTATAAACCTTTAAAGTTTAATTGGGCCTAATGGGCCGAAATTGATTTCTTGGCTTATGGGGTTACTCCTTGATTGGGCTTTGGTTGCCAAAGCCCATGCCTTAAAGAAATTAATTAAAGCCCATTGGACTTGAATTAAATTGACGTTGGACGTTAATCGGGCTTTGAGACCCGTAACGATTAAATTTGGAATTTAAGTCGTAAAAGGTTTATTAATAAAGTGTAATATTTAATTTGAATTAAAAATAGTGAATTAGTATTAAATACATATTAAATTGGATTTAATGTTGTAGTTTAATTTAATTCGAGAATTCGTACTTTGAGTACTTATTCGCAAAAACGAGTTTGACTCGCGCAAAATCAAATCGTTGTTTGAACATTGGATGATCACTAATTATCAGATTAATTAATTTGATTAGATTGATTGATAACATGCTTGTGTGAATACATGGTTGTGATGAATGAATAATGTATATCGGATGGATATTAGACGGGTGGGGGCAATTTTGGAAATTGTTGTAATAAATTCGATTTATTAAATTGGACCTGCGTGTCCAGCCTTATCACCTCTATTCTCTTTGTATTCTCTTCTCACCTATTCCCCTCAATGTAAATGAGGTTTCTTTAGAAGTGTAGTTTAACGGGTAGAAGTAATACAAGTGCTAGTTTGAGAGAGAAAGGAGAGATTTGATCTAGGATCAATGTGTTAAGTATCCATCCGCATATCATTATTATTTATTTTCATATGCGCTTTATTATGTGTTTAGAATGCATGTTTAAGGGTGTATGATGATGAGACCTAAACAAAGATAATAAATTGGTAGCCAATTTGCACGCGAAAAACCCTCATCAAATATCATGCGTTTTTCCTTCCATTGAGTGATTCTTACTCAAGATCCGAAACTGGCATTGGGTTGTTGGCCAAAGTCAAGCCCTTTGTCCGTCGAAGATGTGTTTGAATCACGAGAGTTTTGTTCTATATTGGTGTCTTGTCCAAGTTGTGGTTTGTTGGCCAAAGTCAAGACCACTTCTTGTCCATCGACATTGATTACGAAGCTTTCCATGGTCAATGGGTCGCGCTTGACTGGGATCATTAGGTTTGTTGTGCCAAAGCCAAGGCTTAGTTGATTCAGAGGAAAAAGGTTAGGTAATACATTGGATGTATTGGCATATATAAGATATATGTTTAGGATTTGGATATCCGCCTACTGGATCTAGGAATTGGATTAGATCCAATTGATCTTTGAGATCTACCTAGTTAATTATCATACAATTTGTTGGCCAAAGTCAAGATTGTGTGATATTTAACGGGATCCTAGCCCACTAGGAAACACGGTTTCCCGAGTACTCAACAGAGGGTTAGAGGCTCGCCGAAAAATAGTGGGAGGCAAGAATTGAATTTGCAATATTCGTTTAATTACTTGCCATACGCGCTCGAACAAATCATTCGTCAATATAAATTAAATGTTAGTTGGACTAATATTTAAATTGTTGTTTTAATAAGCAGTTGGACTGTATTATAGTTGATTATATAATTGGATTATAGTAATCAATATATTTGAATTAATTAATTCCAATTTACAGTTGATTTTATAATTGGATTATAGTAATCAATGTAATTGAGGTTAATTGATTTAAATTATATTTGATTGTATAGTTGGACTATAATAATCATATATAATACATAGTACCACAAATCGTTGATTAAATAGTTGGACTATTAGAATCAAGATGAATGAAAGATTAGTGTTTAAAACATAATCCTAGGTGAAAATGTATTTAAACGACTATATTTTAAATTGGGAATAATTTCAGGATGGTCCTGGAAATAAATAATAAGTTACTTTATTTGATAAAATAACCTATTATGCCTAAGCCAGGAATTAAGCAAATAGTAGAGCATAATCTTTGGAAGATTTATGTGATGATAACTTAAGTGCTTAATTCGATATACTTGTCATAAATCTATGATTAGATTTAAGAAGTATTAAAATTGCAATAAATAACTCTTGGAGGGTTAAAGACTATTCTCGAGGAGATAAAGTCAAACTTTGCAATTAGGTAAGTGGCGCAAGGCGCACCATACTTCAATATTCTAGAAACCCAAGGCTTGGCCAAAGGCTTCTGAAATATTTGAAAGGGCAAAGGCAAAATCATTATGATCTTCTGGGAAGATAAATGACATATCCTAAAGTGACTGCCGTTTGGATATGGCAGACACGAAGGAATTAAAGAAAGGGCAAGGCTCTGACTTTAAGAATGTTTGTCAATATTATGTCTATTACTAGTATTAAAATTGGATTTTAAAATACTTAGTATGGTACATAAAATATATGGATTGATGTTCAGAATCTGCTGTGAGCAGGATACTGACTTCAAGCTGAGATTAATCTGCGAATCGGAAACGGGACGAAAGTCGCTGTTTCGACCGTAGAATCCTAAGTTTAGGAACTACCTTTTGGGTATATACTTAAATTAGGAACTGTTATAATGTAACTAGTTTGACTAGAAACATTTCTTTATATCAGTGTTTAATCCGTTGCGGATAGACCTTTATATTCTAGAACACTAAAGTGTTTCATTATATAAAGAATGATATTAAGATAAACACATTAGATGTGAGTAACAGAATTTATATTTTGAATATAAATAAATCTCAAATATAAAACATGACAAATAATAGCTCAAACTGATTTGATCAGTTAAGAGACTTATTTGTGGCATTGTTGTCTGGGACACAATTAAACAAGACTCGTATATCCACGTTTTTGAAGAGTGGGTACTAGGACTGATTTGACTATTCAAATAAAGTCTACGAATCTAGTTTATTAGGTAAAGTACCTGAAACACTATTTACTTGGTAATAGTGATAGTGCCACCGATCTGTTAGCCCTATTCATAGTGAAGTAAGTGGGCCCATATCTAGCAATGCTAGATGTGAATATGAATATTTCGTGACCTTAACGGATGTGGCATCACGTTATGGTTATGTGTTTCTTTTGAAGAACACAAATCGATAACTTTTAGAGTTTCGACATGAAGTAGTAAACAAACAGATCGTCTAAAGTATTAAACGTCGCGGTAAGACCGTAATGGAAAATACTTAAGCAGTAAGTTTCAAACATACGTGAAAGAGTATAGTATTCTTTCAATGAGGACTCCTCCCGAGACACGTCAGTTTGACTGTGTGTCCGTACGGAGAAACCGAATTTTGTTGGACATGATAAGGTTAATCATGAGTCGCTCTGAGCTACCATTTCCTTCAACGGATATGCATTAACAGTGCAATACTTATTTAGAATAAGGTTCCATATAAATCTGTTTGACAGATATCATATTAGATATGAACGGGAAAAAAACCGGGTTTCTCATTCCTGATGATTTGGGTATGCTAGGCATATGTTTGGATGATACCAAACTAAAACCCAAATAGGATAAGTGCCAATTATAGGTTATCCTAGGGGAAACCATAAGTATAGTACTTATGCATCTCACGAGAGAACAATGTTATTGTTGCTCACCATGCGGTTTTCCTAAGAGGAATACCGATATGCAGTGGTAAGTGGGAGGATGGTATAACTCGATGAAAGTCGGAGTAATACTGTTCAAGGCACGAAGTCCTTAATGGAACACAGATAGTTCATCAAGGATGAAACTATACCATTAATCTTCGAATACACAAGAACCGCGTAGATCGGAGAGAATCAGAAAACAACCTGGGGTATGGGTTTCTGATCTCACCTCATAAAGATGTCAATCTTGTTGAGGTAGACCAACCGACTACGTTTGAGGAAGTGATACAAGGTATCGACTCCCTTTTATGGCAAAGTGCCATGAGTCCGAAGTGGATTCCATGTATACCAACTATGTTTAGACACTAGTTGATGTACCGTAGGCATTGTGCCTATTGGTACTTAAAGTCTTCAAGGAAGACATACATGGATGGCAACATACCAACGTACAAAGCTAGGCTTTTAGCGAAAAGGTATCGTTATCAACATTGTGTTGATTACGGTTCAACCTTTTACCTGTTGCCACGGTAAATCCATTTGGATAATGCTTGCTGAAATTGTACATTTATGAAATGTGTCAGTTAAAGATCAAAATCGCTTTCCTTAAACGGAAACCTTTTGGAGGATGTTTATAACATCCTGACGATTTTGTTGTACCTAAACCAGCAAACTAGGTTTGCGGGTTGTTCGATCCATGTTTGGGTTGAAGCAAGCATAATGTTCTTGGAGCTGACGTTTTGATGTAATCATAATGGTTATGATTTAATTCAAAACGAAAATAATTCTTGTGTATATAAGGAGGTTAGTGGGAGCGCACTGACAATGAATGTCCTGTATAAAATAATGATAATATATGTCATTTCTTGGAAATGATATTCCCATAAAACAATCGGCGAAAGCTTGGCTTTCGAATAATTCTCCGTAGAATTCTTAGGAGTAACAACCTTTATTCTAGGAATAAAGATCTATTGGGATAGATTTAAAGTTGTTAACACTCTCTGAGAAATTGTACATTTAAAATGTACGTGACCTGGTGTCTCATACGCTTTGAGCGTATGGAGACACAATCAGACCAATCCGAGTGATAGTCACTGGATTGAAGTTAAGAACATCCGTTAGTATCTCAGAGAACTAAGGATGCTGTCTTAGTCTATGGAGAAGGATAACTTGAAGTGACTGGGATCACTGTATCAAGTTTCCAAATCGATAAAGACGACTATAAGTCGCAAACGGTACTATAAAGTTTGAATACCGGAACAGTGAGCTGGAAATCTTCCAAGCAAGATACTGTTGCCGATATAAACAACAAATGCGGATTATTGCTGCAGCTGAGGCAGCAATAGAAGCCATTTGGGTCGATAATAAATCTAATTAGATTAGATATAGTTCTGTTAGCGGCTGAGCTAGGCGTCAGCACAGGCTAAAGAATTAATGGTCTCATCAACGATCCAGATATATACTTCGATATTCATCTGATTCGTTCGGATCATACATCATGGCGATGTGATGATCGTATAAATCGCATCAGACGATAATCATGTAAATCCGCTGACGAAAACCTTTTCTCAGCAATTTGAGCGAACAATACATAGTTCGGGTGTTAGGCACTCGAGTGACTGGCTATAGGCCAAGTGGGAGATTGTTGGACAATTATGACCCATAGCGTCACTATTTGTACAGATCACGGTGTTGTTGTACAAATTAACTATGTGCCAAGGAGATTGTTATCTTATCATTTGTGATTAGATCACCTTAGATATATAAATGATAGGAGGTCCCTATGATTAGTTCCTGGATTGAGAATGATATGAGACAGTATCAGTCCACGAAGGATAAATCATTAAATATCCCTAGTCAGAGTATTATCGAGATTGGACATCGGTAATGCGTAAAAGACTAGTATTGCACTTGTGCACGTTGTGAGGGCATAACAGGCATAGTTCTCATATATTTAAGTATTGGATACTTATGCAAGTGAGGTAGTAGGAGGTTGTGTTTCACCGATAGTACGGGAAACAGCTTCGCTCTGGATAGACCCCCTCGGAATCCCATTGGTAGTATGACTATGTGTCTATGGAGTCCGAAATCAGGGTAGGTGTATTTGGTCTTAACCTGAGACTTGCACCGCTAATACTTACGACAATCAATATACTTTGGTTGAGGTCGTCCAGGGCTTTAACCGGTTCTGTGTACGCCAATACTGGGTATATTGAGATTCGTAGAGTATTGGGTGTGTGTGATGTCAAGACGGAAGTATCACTCCAGTCATAGTGGAGATGATGTCACGTAGGATACGGTATTAGTGCTCTTAAGTGCTGCGCGGCCATCGGGATATTATGACTAGGTCATGTATATCCGATTATAGAGACTAGTTACCAGACATCCGACATGTGCTTCGTACGGGGCAGACACAACTCCAGCCCCAGGCCTAGCACGTGACCATCCGATACTAGATCGATATGCACTATACGATGTATACTACGCCTGATACAGATCAATATATCCTGTAAGGAGGTATTTCCGGAGAATTGGGTAGGCATGGCGCTTTGCTAGAAGCCAACCTTGTCTTGTGAATCGGTAAAACGTAGTACTTGGTACGTACGTGTTCGGATAGTCCGATAACCGTATTTACTGCCAATATATCCGGAGATCTCATGGGTCGCTTCCCAATGATACACCGATGATGTATGACTCGCACTTTAATTAATCTGGGATTAATTTGATGAGAGAGAAAATTAATCTGGGATTAATTACGGAGATATTTTATCTGGGATAAAATATCGTCTAAAGAGAGAGAACGCGATTAATTTGGAATTAATCGGTAAAATAAATTTAATAGTTAAATTTGATTTTTCTATTTAATTTATTCGAATGGGCTAAAATTAATATATCGGATATATTAATATGAATTGGATTTCATTACGAAATTAAAGTCGGACTTTAATGCGAACGAACGAATTAATTTAGAATTAATTCGTAAACGACGTTCGTAATATATTTGCGTCACATCAATATTTAATTAAATTAGATTTAATATTTAACGACGGAAGTTCGTTTAATCGGATTAAACGGAACCGAACAGCGGCAAATGTTCGTAGAGATATTTGAATTTTGAATTCAAATATGTGGGGCCCATGTGTGGTAGGTGTACCTACCACCCAACTACCTTGTTTTACTTTTGGAAAACCATTTACCCACACCTACCAAGTTTAGGGTAAAAGGTGAAATGGTTTTACCTAAAGTATATAAACAAAAATCTCTCTCTACACTTTGAATATAATTATTATTATTCATTAGATGGATTTTAGTAAACCCTAGACAACTCTCTCTCCCCTTATCTCCTTCTCCTTTCACGCCCAAGGGGCCAAAAACTCACTGTTTTGTGCTGAAAACGTGAGCAGTCATGAAGGTTTTTGTGGATTTTGTGGCAAGATCCAAGTGCTAGTACACTTCTAAGAGGCATACGAAGGTGTTAGGGAAACCCACCCACGAGCCGGGAATCATTAGACGAAGATTGGAGCTTGAAATCTTGGATTCTTGAAGACTCAAAACTGAAATTTTTGAGCAGTGGACTGCATGCAGTGGGCGCACCTTGGAGGGCTGAAAAATGGTTTTTTGTTGTCTTCAAATCGTCTCAACCGAATGAAAGTATTCCGCAACTCTTTGATATGTATTTCACACATCTTCATGCTTGTTTGATGATCTTGGGACCTAGAATAAAACCAACAAAAATGTCTTTAATGGTGCGAACTTTCCTGGCTGGGATATGAACCTCAGATTGGCCTGGGGGCTGAGAGATTGCTCATACGATAGAGAGACTTCTTGGGCCTAAGCCCGGAATTGAGCAGCTGCTTGAGCTTGAGCTTTGGAAGACTCACATTGATGTGATACTCAACTGCTCAATCTGTCATGCTTGCTGCAATGACCCACAATTTCTTCGTCAAAACAAGGGATTAGATCCTTACGAAATGATGTTGAAATTGAGGGATCTTCACCGATCTAACCTTAGATCGCAGAGGTATGATGCAGAGAAACGCTTTCACTTTCGCATGTCAGAGGGTATATCTGTTGATAACCATGAATCACAGATGATTGCTGACATCGAACAGTGGGCCAGCTAGGCATAGTCTTCGAGGTTGAGAATTCCATAGATTTGATCTTACAGTCTCTTCCTCACAGCTGGAGCGGGTTCATCATGAACTATAATATGATGAACCAAGAAAATACTCTTGGAGAGTTGATGGCAATGCTGAAAGAGGGATAAAAATAGCTTTTGAAGGGCAAAAAGGGCGAGGCGCACTTCACTTCGACATCTCAGAATGCAAAGGCTTGGCCGAAGGCTTCTGGAGGTGTTAAAAATAAGAAGAAGAAGAAGAGAAAGGGCAAGGCCAAATCATCAAAGTCTTATGGGAAGGTAAATGAAAAATCCCAAGATGTCTACCTACAGTGTGGCAAACAGGGTCACTGGAAGCGAGACTTGTTGGATAATATGACCCATAGCGTCACTATTTGTACAGATCATAGTGTTGTGTACAAATTAACTATATGTGACAAGGAAATTGCACTCTCATCATTTGTGATTAGATCACCTTAGATATATAAAATGAAGAGAGGTCCATATGATTAGTTCCTGGATTGAGATGATATGAGACAGTATCAGTCCACGAAGGATTAATCATTAAATTGTAGGGGTGGTGCTCAGAGCGCCAATTCCCGGTTGTATTTTTGTTAAATACTTCTGTAAAACGTTATTATCAGTAATAATATATGCAGTTTCTATAATATAATCTAATCTTTATATGGTAAAGACGTAATGACCTTAGAATGATTAGTCATGGTACAGTTGCAAAAGCGTCGCAACGGACATTGAGTCGTATCATGACGTTGTCATTCTCAGATAGTTCCTGGTCAAGGTTTACACTACTTGGTCAGTATAGTAAACCCGTTGAGACCGGTACATGTCGTATACTGGAATATATGATTCCAATGTTTCTCAATGAACCATAAGTCTTGGAGACTAGTATAGACGTGTAGGTGTTTATAGTGGATAAACACTGAACGACTCACCAAAGATTCTTAATGGATGGTACACCAGCGTCAATAAGAATCTTCTTGGGTTGGTAGCACTTGTGATTCTTAGACTTGAGATTCCATAGTGGGCACATGAGACATCTTCTACACTTAGATGGCAGTCACGTCACCGATCTATTTAGATCAGGACCTCCGCCTGTTCGTTGTGTAGGGTGTAGATAGATCCTCAGGGTGTCCTATGTGTATCAAGATAGGATCGTCAGTTCTTCTGTGTACCAGAGCATAGGTAGTCCATATGATTAGCAATCAGATAAAACCATGGGCCCGTGGTAAGTTTAGAAGCTAGTTCTAAACATTCTTTTTGAGATTGTAAAGCATGTATGATGAAGAAAGGAATATGACTATTGTAGTTATATGTAATCTTTTAAGGTTTATGAAACCATGTTGCTATTCTAGAGTTGTTGACCACTCTTAAATGACCTAGATTTGATCTTGAGTTGTTTCATTGTGTTGAGACTTGAATTGGATGTAAGATTGATGATTGAAGTAATTGATTTGGGTAATTAAGTCCAATTTGTCCAATTTGTTGAAATTGAGAAATTAGGGTTTATAACCAATTCGAATTTGGGGCTTTTAAGATATGTTGAGCATTTGGGTGTGTATATGATGCATGCAAAGTTAATGTTGATTGGATTTCATTTAGATGAGTTTTGAGACATGAAATGACCAAATGGTCATTAAGCCCTCCAAATGAGGCTCACGGCATTTGGATGCCAATTTGGGGATTTTGTGTCTTTTGGTGTTTTGATGTTTTGAACATGCTAAGTTCATCTTAGAAATGATTTAGAATCATTCAAAATTGATTGGATCAATTTCGGACTAAAATGGACAAAATACCATATAAGGGTAATTTGGTAATTTCACTTGAATTTGATTCATTTGAAATTTTATTTCATTATTTGATTATTGGGTAATTAAATAAATGTGTTTATTTATTTAATCCAAGAAAAATTTTTGAAATCTGAAAATCGGATTTTCACCGCTTCCGCTGCGTTACCGGATTCACCCCTAAATAACCCCTTCAAAATGGTATCAGAGCAAGTCTGATTCTAGGCCACTTAAAATGATTAGCCATCATTGAATCAATGTTTAATCATGTTTTCTTGATTTATGCATGCTTATTAGGAACTAATTTGATTAGATTTAGGGTGTATGACACTTAGCGGAAAATCCCTAATAATAAGGTTTAAATGTAATTTGTATTTGATACATGTTATATGGTCCGTCTTGTCAATACGGTTTATGAATACTTCTTTGTGACTACATCCGAGACCGTGCCTCTGCTGTGAGGGGTGTAGCCGATAAAGATTTATTTATACCGGATGTATATCAGATACTAGATAAATTCAAGTAAAAGCGGAATTCTGAACGTGCCCCTAGCTGTCAGGATTACGTAAGTAACTTGAGTTTATCATTGACGAGTATTACCTTGGTACGTCTCCTTGTGGGCCTGCCTTCGCAGCAACAACGAGAAACGGCCAGGACCGGATACTTAGGAGTCACTTTGAGTGATTGACAAATGAGTTGTCTACCTGATGAATATACGTAGGCGAGACCGTGCCTCTGCTGTGAGCTGAAATATATTCACGGGATCCACCTTCACTATTTATATTTAATTTAATTATTAAATATTTGTATTCTGTTTTGGGATTACAGTATTGCATGATTTAGTGGGAGGGGCATATTAGATTAAAAATCCATGATCTAGTTTATGCTTTTGATATTATATGAAACTGCTTAATTTCTGCTAACCGTTTTTCGTGATCTATATGATAGATTTGCGATGGCGGGTCAATCCACAAACCAGTTTGCGCGTATGTTAGATGCGAACAAACTAAAAGGCGCTGAGAACTTTACAGACTGGGAATTGGATTTGAGGATTGTCCTCGATTCCGAAAAGTTGGGTTGGGTTATGTTCTTGAGGGTCCTTTACCCTTGCAGTGGGTGAGGATGCTTCGGAGGAGGAACGCCAAGGTTTTGAAGCTTGGGAATGATGATGATTTAAGGGTTAAATCATACATCCTTAGTTCGCTCTCTCCGAAACTCAAGCAACAATACTATGAACATCAGATTCCTATAGTATGATAACGCGATTAAGACAATCGTTCGAGAACCAGGAACAGGTTATTGTTCACAAGGTCGCCATGGAACTGTTCCATGCGCGTCTGGATGAGGGGAAAAGTGTTAGCCCACATGTTCTTCAAATGATCGATTTGATCGATCAATTGAGGCAACATAATCTCATCCTGAATGACATTCTCAGTAGGAGTGTCATTCTTGTTTCTCTGCCAGCTTCATTCCGCCAGTTTGTGATGTACTTCAACATGCACGGGACAGTCTGCACCTACCAGGAGCTACATAGGATGTGCTCACGGCAGAAGAGGATCTGAAGAAGGGAGTACCGACTCGCCCACCTAGATCTACTTCTCTCTCTGCTTCTCCCAAGGAATGTCCAAGGGAAAGAAGAAGAAAGGGGGAAGAAGAAGAGGACATTCGGTCCTCCACAGCAGGCGAAGATAGCCAAGCCCAAAAGGGCTTCTGAAGACAAATGCCACCACTGCGGCAAGTGGGCACTGGAAAAGGAACTGTCCAGATTACATTGCCAAGTGAGGAGAGACAGAGCTTCTACATCAGGTACTTTTATTTTTCCAGTTATTGATTTATCTTTGGCTTGTGAAGCCGTTACATCCAGCTGGATTTTAGATTCTGCTTGTCCCATTCACATTTGCAATTCGTTGCAGGTGCTGAAGGAAAGTAGGAGGCTGAAGCCAGGGGAGATGAGTTGCGGTTCGGGAGTGGAGACTCTTTGGATGCAGTTGCAGTGGGAGTATGCGAGATCTCATTGCCGAATGGGACACTTTTGCTTAATGACTGTCATTTTGTACCAGGATGTGTCGCTAATATTATATCACTTTTTTGTACTTGATACAGAAGGCTTTGTATGAATATTAAGAATAGTTCTTTGTATTTATATGATAGAAATAATATTCAGATCCTTAGTTGTCCAAATCAGCATGGTCATTATACATTGCAAACTTCTAAAGATATATTAAATACTGGAGTAATAAACGTAGATTACCTGAAATTAATAATATACTGAACTTGGGCATATGAGACTGGTCACATTGGCGTTAAACGCCTTACCCAGTTGGTTAGGAATGGTTTGATACCAGATCTTACCATTGAATCCTATCCAACTTGTGAATCCTGTATTCAGGGTAAAATGACCAAGCCCCATTTTCTGGTGTTGGACACCGTTGCCATTAACTTACTGGAACTCGTACATTCTGATGTATGTGGTCCACTAAGTCAAACTGCTCACAGTGGTTATTCATACTTCGTTACCTTTACCGATGATTTGTCACGGTACGGTTATGTCTATTTGATGCGACATAAATCGGAAACTTTTGAAAAGTTCAAAGAGTTCCGAAATGAAGTAGAGAAAAACAGACTGGTAAATATATTAAATGCCTTCGATCAGATCGAGGCGGCGAATATATGAGTGGTGAGTTCATGGATTATATGAAGGAGAATGAGATTCTCGCTCAATATACTCCTCCAGGTACGCCACAGCACAATGGAGTATCTGAGAGGAGAAATCGGACTTTATTGGATATGGTCCGATCGATTTTGAGTTTCACAGATTTGCCCTATTACTTATGGGGCTACTGTCTCTTAACAGCCGCACATCTTTTGAATAAGATTCCTTCAAAGGCTGTTCCTACGACACCGTATGAGATATGGTTCGGTAGGAGACCGAATCTTAATTATATTAGGTTTGGGGTTGTCCTGCCTATGTCAGGGTAACTCAGCAAAGTAAGCTTTCGCCTCGAGGGCAAAAGTTTAGGTTTGTTGGATATCCCTCGAACACGAGGGGATATCTGTTCTATGATACGGAGCATCGAAATGTGTTCGTAGCTCGCTTCGCAAAATTTCTAGAAGTAGAATTTTTGTCAGAAGGTGGTGATCATAGACAGGTTGAGCTTGATGAAGTCCAACCTGAAAACAACGAACCAACGGAGGAACCTGAAGTTCAAGTAGATGAAGGACCTTCAACACACACACTCCGTAGGTCCGAAAGGGTATCTAGACCTCCTGAACGCTTGTATTTGATACAAGAAAAGAGTCTGGATGTTTCTTAGTTAGAGAAGAGACCGATCCTTTCACCTATAGAGAATCGATGTTGGACATCGACTCCGTGAAATGGCAAAGTGCCATGAAATCCGAGATAGATTCAATGCATGAAAATCAAGTTTGGGACTTGATTCCGCTTCCCGAAGGAATTGTTCCTATCGGTTGTAAATGGGTTTACAAGAGGAAGCGCGGGCCTGACGGTAAGGTTGAAACTTACAAGGCCCGACTGGTAGCAAAAGGTTACACGCAGCGACCTGGCGTCGACTACGATGAAAATTTTTCGCCGGTAGCAATGCTTAAGTCTATCCGGATTTTGCTTTCTATAGCTGCGTATCATGACTACGAGATTTGGCAAATGGATGTCAAAACGGCTTTTCTAAATGGGTTTCTTGATGAAGAAATCTATATGGAACAGCCGGAAGGTTTCACATCCAGCCAAACCTCGGGTATGGTTTGTAAGCTTAAGAAGTCCATTTATGGACTTAAACAAGCTTCACGAAGTTGGAATCTTCGATTCGACGAGATTATTAGATCGTCTGGTTTTTCTAAGAATTCGGAAGAATCCTGTGTGTATCAGAAGGCCAGTGGGAGCATGGTCGTATTTTTAGTCCTGTATGTTGATGACATCCTAATCATTGGGAATGATTTAGGTATGTTACAAAGCGTTAAAGCATATCTCTGTAAGAATTTCTCCATGAAGGACCTGGGAGAAGCTTCCTATGTTTTAGGGATAAAACTCTATCGAGATAGACATAGGAGGCTGATTGGGTTATACCAATCAACATACGTAGATAAGATCTTGGAACGGTATAGCTTTGGTAACTGTAAGACAGCAAACATACCGTTCAGACATGGGATTCATCTTTCCAAGAGGATGTGTCCACAAACAGAAGATGAGAAGGTTAGAATGTCTAACCAACCTTATGCTTCGTGTTTGGGTAGCATAATGTATGCCATGTTATGTACGAGGCCTGATATCAGTTTCGCTGTTAGAGTAACTAGTCGATATCAGTCCAATCCAGGTAATGACCATTGGATGGCCATTAAACATATCCTAAAGTATCTTAAAGGTACTAAGGATAAGTTGATTATATATGGAGGAAACGAACTGCAGGTTAATGGGTATACAGACTCCGATTTTCAATCGGATCCCGATGATAGAAAGTCTACATCTGGATTTGTCTTTACCCTTAACGGAGGTTCAGTTTGTTGGAAGAGTTCCAAACAGGGATCGACAGCTGATTCCACCACTGAGGCGGAATATATTGCAGCTTCTGAAGCTGCAAAAGAGGCTGTGTGGATAAAGAACTTTATCACAGAATTGGGAGTTGTCCTAAGTATCGAGAATGCGATTCCGTTATACTGTGATAATACTGGAGCCATTGCGCAAGAAAATGAACCGAGGGCGCATCAGAAGTCGAAGCATGTGGAACGCAAGTACCACATCATTCGAGAGATCGTGTCGCGAGGGGATATTGTCGTGTGCAAGGTACCGAGTGAAGACAACATAGCAGACCCGCGGACGAAGGCCATACCTCCGAAGTTATTTGATAAACACGTGGAGTCGATGGGTATTAGATACAATCGATATTGGCACTAGAGCAAGTGGGAGATTTTGTAAGGGTTGGTGCTCAGAGCGCCAATTCCCGGTTGTATTTTTGTTAAATACTTCTGTAAAACGTTATTATCAGTAATAATATATGCAGTTTCTATAATATAATCTAATCTTTTATATGGTAAAGACGTAATGACCTTAGAATGATTAGTCATGGTACAGTTGCAAAAGCGTCGCAACGGACATTGAGTCGTATCATGACGTTGTCATTCTCAGATAGTTCCTGGTCAAGGTTTACACTACTTGGTCAGTATAGTAAACCCGTTGAGACCGGTACATGTCGTATACTGGAATATATGATTCCAATGGTTTCTCAATGAACCATAAGTCTTGGAGACTAGTATAGACGTGTAGGTGTTTATAGTGGATAAACACTGAACGACTCACCAAAGATTCTTAATGGATGGTACACCAGCGTCAATAAGAATCTTCTTGGGTTGAGTAGCACTTGTGATTCTTAGACTTGAGATTCCATAGTGGGCACATGAGACATCTTCTACACTTAGATGGCAGTCACGTCACCGATCTATTTAGATCAGACCTCCGCCTGTTCGTTGGGTGTAGATAGATCCTCAGGGTGTCCTATGTGTATCAAGATAGGATCCGTCAGTTCTGTGTACCAGAGCATAGGTAGTCCATATGATTAGCAATCAGATAAAACCATGGGCCCGTGGTAAGTTTAGAAGCTAGTTCTAAACATTCTTTTTGAGATTGCTAATATAATAGTCGACTGGATAATCCCGATAGAGATTTGACGTTTACATCTATATCTCTGGGATTTATCCGGATACCTGTGACGGAGGAATTATACATTTGCCATGACCTCGACCTGTATGGTTTAGCGAGATTATCCGTGATCGTCATATTCTACGGGTGGATAGATTATGTACATGAAATTTGATTTCGTGACGGATATACCTGAACCTAGAGAGTCTCAATAATGAAACATACTCGTAGAGCACTAGAGCAACATAAATAAATAATATTGATTATTATAAAGTCGTTTAATGGTTAAACGCAAGTTACATGCTAAAGAGACTAGATAGTCATTTGCTTAATTATTGTGTATTTACATTTAATACTTGATTAATTTAAATACACATTAATAATAGTCAAAATGAGTTATTTGACTTTTATCCCTAAATGAATATATGTTTTTAATATTTAATGTAAATATTATACATATATTTAATATATTTGTATTTGATTAATTAATTGATTATTTAATTGTTAAATGATTAAATTAATTAAAATATAAATATTTTACTTTAGGATATATTTAGTAAATGACTTTAGTTGCCATATTTGACTTAAATAAATATCTAATAAAGGTGATAATAGATATTTATGCAAGTTGTATAAAGATAATGCAAATGAAATTGAAATTGCAATTTGTTGAATTGGTATGCAAATTTCGGCCACGTGTAAATGTTGCACATATAAATTGTTTTTTCATTTTTCATTTAACTAACCTAATACACATTTCACAAAAGTAAAACTCCATTGAAGAAAGCTTGAAGAACTTTGAGAAAGAAAGAAAAATCCAAGAAAGCTTGATTTTAGTAAGTTTTCTCCAACTTACTATTAGTAGGGAAATTGTTCCTTAGGATCTAGGCTTCATATTTGATATCCTAAGGTTATTTCTTTCTTTGTTCTTTGTGTTTTTTTTTGATGGAAAACTTGGTGAAATTGTAAAGCATGTATGATGAAGAAAGGATATGACTATTGTAGTTATATGTAATCTTTTAAGGTTTATGAAACCATGTTGCTATTCTAGAGTTGTTGACCCACTCTTAAATGACCTAGATTTGATCTTGAGTTTTTTCATTGTGTTGAGACTTGAATTGGATGTAAGATTGATGATTGAAGTAATTGATTTGGTGTATTAAGTCCAATTTGTCCAATTTGTTGAAATTGAGAAATTAGGGTTTATAACCAATTCCGAATTTGGGGCTTTTGAGATATGTTGAGCATTTGGGTGTGTATATGATGCATGCAAAGTTTCATGTTGATTGGATTTCATTTAGATGAGTTTTGAGACATGAAATGACCAAATGGTCATTAAGCCCTCCAAATGAGGCTCACAGCATTTGGATGCCAATTTGGGGATTTTGTGTCTTTTGGTGTTTTGATGTTTTGAACATGCTAAGTTCATCTTAGAAATGATTTAGAATCATTCAAAATTGATTGGATCAATTTCGGACTAAAATGGACAAAATACCATATAAGGGTAATTTGGTAATTTCACTTGAATTTGATTCATTTGAAATTATTTCATTATTTGATTATTGGGTAATTAAATAAATGTGTTTATTTATTTAATCCAAGAAAAAGTTTTGAAATCTGAAAATCGGATTTTCACCGCTTCCGCTGCGTTACCGGATTCACCCCTAAATAACCCCTTCATAAATATCCCTAGCCGGAGTATTATCGAGACTGGACATCGATAATGCGGAATAGGCTAGTATTGCACTTGTGCGCGTTGTGAGGGCACAACGGCATAGTTCTCATATATTTGGGTATTGGATACTCATGCAAGTGCGATAGGAGGTTGTGTTTCACCGATGGTACGGGAAACAGCTTCGCTCTGGATAGACCCCTCGGAATCCCATTGGTATTATTACTATGTGTCTATGGGAGTCCGACATCAGGGTATGTGTGTATGGTCTTAACTTGAGACTTGCACCGCTAATGCTTACGACAATCAATATACTTTGGTTGAGGTCGTCTAGGACTCTAACCGGTTCTGTGTACGCCAATGCTGGGTATATTGAGAATCGTAGAGTATTGGGTGTGATGTCAAGACGGAAGTATCACTCCAGTCATAGTGGAGATGATGTCACGCAGGATACGGTATTAGTGCTCTTTAGTGCTGGCCAGCCATCGTGATATTATGACAAGGTCATGTATATCCGATTATAGAGACTAGTTACCAGACATCCGATATGTGCTTCGGACGGGGCGGACACTTATCCAGCCCCAGCCCTAGCACGTGACTAACCGATACTGGGCCGATATACACGATACTTGGTATACTACGCCTGATATAGATCTTAAATATTCTTAGATGAATATGACCGGAGAATTGGATAGACTTCGTGCTTTGCTAGAAGCCGATCTTGTCTCGTAAATCGGTAGAACGTAGTACTTGGTACGTAGTGATTCGGATACTCCGACGACCGTATTTACTGCCGAATTATCCGGGGATCTCATGGGTCGCTTCTCGATAATGCACCGATGACGCATAACTCGCACTCATTAATAATCTGGGATTATATAGAAGAGAGAGAAAATTAATCTAGGATAATTACGGAGATATTTATCTGGGATAAAATATCGTCTAAAGAGAGAGATGATTAATTGGAATTAATCGGTAAATTAATATTGGATATATTAAACGAAATTAGATTTCGACGTGAAATTAAAATTAGATTTTAATTCGGGCAAACGAATTAATTTAGAATTAATTCGTTAGCGACGTGAATAGTGAATTCGCTAGGCGTAATCATTTAATTACGACGCAACAAAAAACTCGCTAATTGGAATTAGCGAAACCGAGCCCGAGTGTGATTGCGAGCACATTCGTATTTCGAATTCGAGTGCGGCGACGCAAGTCACATCAAGCGTCAAATCATTCGTCACATCAAGCGTCAAATCAAATGTCACTTGAGTGTGATGTGATGATTGATGTGATTGATTGAATGAAAGGTGACTAGATGTGAGTTGTGGAGTGGTTGGAATGTTTGGTAAATGAATTGATTTTAGAAATCATTAAATGATTTACACCATTGACTTTTGGAAAATTAATTGGTAAATCATTAATATATTTTGGAAAATATATAAACCAAACATTTACACTTTTCTAATCTAACTATCACATTTTCTTCTTCTCTCCACACTCTCTCACATTACGCCCAAAAAGGGCTGTTTTCTCTCTTCTGCACAGCTCACAGGCGTGAGCTTTGGGGAGGCAAGGCAATGAGTGGATTTTTCATGGACAAATCTAAGTGCTAGCACACTTGAGACTATTGCGAAGGTGTTAGGGAGGTTCACCATGAGGCGGGACTCATCCGACGGAGTTTGGAGCTTCGAAATGAGACCCGAATCAGCCCAAACCAGTGAAGAATTCTGCACAGCAGTGGCGCCAAACCAGTGAGCGTTTTTTTGGCTTCATTCGTCTTCAAATCGTCTCAACCGATCGACGTGTGAGTATTCCGCAACTTCGTCGATATGTATTCGCAATGTTTTTCATGCTTATAATCGATCCGGGACCTTAATAGAAACCAACAATGGCATCAAGAGCCTAGGTTTGAGCATGAAAATTTTAGGGCTTAAAATTTGGGCAAATTGAATTTGAGCATGATTTTGTGAAATTGGATTGATGAATATGCTTAAATGTGTTTGTATTGAAAATTGATTGGATCAATTTCATGAAAATTGATTTGGAATAATTTTCCCCAAAATATTGATGTGGGCCGAATGTGATGAATATTTGGAGTTCTTGGAATTTTTTTATTTTAGTTCATTGGATGAATTAGAATCATTAAGGATAATGTTAATTTAAAACTAATTTGATTGGATTTTGAATTGAACAAAAATCCCCAAATTATTTCACCTTGGCCGAATCTATTATGCCCTTGAATGTCTTGGTAATTTTGATTTTGTGACATTGGATGTGTATGAAATCAAATTGGATGGTGATTTAATGTCGATTGTGGGTTCGATTGGATTGAAACCAAATCGGACACAAAATCCCTCCTTGGCCGAGAGCTTAAAAGCATGTAATGGGTTTGATTTTTTCATTTATGTGTTGGACATGTGATGATGATAATGAGCATGATTAATTGGACTAATTTCATGTTTTGGAAATATTGATTTGGGTGATTAATCATGTAATGCACTTTAGGTAATTAAATTGCGGAATTGGATTCATGTAATTTAGTTATTTAGGCCTTAAATTGGATTTGGGCTTCTAATGTTGTAATTGGGCTAATTGGGCTTGATTTTATCAAGTTGGGTTTAGGCCAAATGGATTGGATCCAATTGGGCCCAAAACCACTACCATAAAGCCCAAATGCAACTTATAAACCTTTAAAGTTTAATTGGGCCTAATGGGCCTAATGGGCCTAAATTGATTTATGGGCTTATGGGGTTACTCCTTGATTGGGCTTTGGTTGCCGAAGCCCACGCCTTATAGAAATTAATTAAAGCCCATTAGACTTGAATTGAATTGACGTTGGACGTTAATCGGGCTTTGAGTCCCGACGCGATTAAATTTGGAATTTAAGTCGTTAAAGGTTTATTAAATAAAGTGTAATATTCAATTTGGAATTGAATAGTGAATTAGTATTAAATACATGTAAATTGGATTTAATTATGTAGTTTAATTTAATTCAAGAATTCGTACTTTGAGTACTTATACGCAAAACGAGTTTGACTCGAGCAAAATCAAATCGTTGTTTGAACATTGGATGATCACATAATTATCAGATTAATTAATTTGATTAGATTGATTGATAGCATGCTTATGTGTGAATACATGGTTGTGATGAATGAATGAATAATATTAGATGGATATTAGTTGGGTGGGGCAATTTTGGAAATTGTTGTAATAAATTCGATTTATTAAATTGGACCTGCGTGTCCAGCCTTATCACCTTTATTCTCTTTGTATTCTCTTCTCACCTATTCCCCTCAATGTAAATGAGGTTTCTTTAGAAGTGTAGTGTAACGGGTAGAAGTAATACAAGTGCTAGCTTGAGAGAGAAAGGGAGAGATTTGATCTAGGATCAATGTGTTAAGTATCCATCTGCATATCATTATTATTTATTTTCATACTCGCTTTATTATGTATTTAGAATGCATGTTTAAGGGTGTATGATGATGAGACCTTAACAAAGATAATGAAATTGGTAACCAATTTGCACGCGAAAAGCCCTCATCAAATATCATGCGTCTTTTCCTTCCATTGAGTGATTCTTGCTCAAGATCCTAGATTGGCATGGGTTGTTGGCCAAAGTCAAGCCCTTGTCCGTCAAAGATGTGTTTGAATCACGAAGCTTTGTTCCATATTGGTGTCTTCTCCAAGTTGTGGTTTGTTGGCCAAAGTCAAGAAAACTTCTTGTCCATCGACATTGATTACGAAGCTTCCATGGTCAATGGGTCCGCGCTTGACTGGGATCATCAGGTTTGTTGTGCCAAAGCCAAGGCCTAGTTGATTCAGAGGAAAAATGTTAGGGTATATATTGGATATATAGGCATATATAGGATATATGTTTCGGACTTGGATGTCCACCTACTGGATCTAGGATTTTATTGGATCCAATTGATCTTAGAGATCTACCTAGTTAATTATCATACAATTTGTTGGCCAAAGTCAAGATTGTGTGATATTTAACGGGATCCTAGCCCACTAGGAAACACGGTTTCCCGAGTACTCGACAGAGGGTTAGAGGCTCGACGAAAAATAGTGGGAGGCAAGAATTGAATTTGCAATATTCGTTCAATTACTCGCCATACGCGCTCAAACAAATATCACTCGTCATATATATATTAAAGTATTAGTTGGACTAATATTTATTGTTGTTTTAATATACAGTTGGACTGTATTATAGTTGATTATATATAATTGGATTATATTAATCAATATATTTGAATTAATTAATTTCAGTTTACAGTTGATTTTATAATTGGATTATAGTAATCAATGTAATTGAGGTTAATTAATTTGGATTATATTTGATTATATAGTTGGACTATTATAATCATTATAAAATATAGTACCACTAATAATTGATTAAATAGTTGGACTATTGAAATCAAGATAAAATTGAAAAGTTGGATATTTAAAATATAATCTGGGATTAAAATATTTTAAATGATTTAATTTTCAAATTGGGAATAAATAATAGGTTACTTTATTTGATAAAATAACTTATTATACCTTAAGCCCAAAATTAAGCAAAATAAGTAGAGCATAATATCTTTGGAAGATTTATGTGATGATGACTTTAGTGCTTAATTTAATATATTTGTCATAAATCTAATTTTAGATTTAATAAGTATTAAAATTGCAATAAATAATTCTTGGAGAATTAATTGACTATTCTAGAGGTGAAAAGTCAAAGTTTGCAATTGGGCATGTAGCACGAGGTGCACATCGTTTCGATATTCTAAAAACCCAAGGCTTGGCCTAAGGTTCCTGAATATTGAAAAGGATAATTTACATATCCCAAAGTGACTACCATTGGATATGGCAGACACGAAGGAATTAAAGAAAGGGCAAGGCTCTGACTTTAAAAATGTTTGTCAAAGTTATGATCACTACTAGTATTGAAATTAGATTTTAAATACTTAGTGTGGTACATAAAATATATGTATTGATGTTCAGAATCTGCTTTGAGCTGGATACTGACTTCAAGCTGAGATTGTTCTGCGAATCGGAAACGGGACGAAAGTCGCTGTTTCGACCGTAGATACCTAAGTTTAGGAACTACCATTCGGGTGTGTACTTAAATTAGGAACTGTTATAATGTAACTAGTTTGACTAGAGACATTATCTCTATATCAGTGTTTAATCCATTGTGGATAAACCTTTATATTCTAGAACACTAAGTGTTTCATTATATAAAGATGATACTGAGATAAACACATTAGATGTGAATAACAGAATTTATATTTTGAATATAATTGAAATCTCAAAACATATAAAATGACAAATAAATAGCTCAAATTGATTTGATCAATAGAGACTTATTTGTGGCATTGTTGTCTGGGACACAATTAAACAAGATTCGTATATCCGCACTTTTGAAGAGTGGGTACTAGGACTGATTTGACTATTCAAATAAAGTCTACGAATCTAGTTTGTTAGGTAAAGTACCTAAAACACTGTTTACTTGATAATAATGTATCTTGTTTAACCCAATATGGGTATACTTTTGTATTCAGAAACACCGGGTGTTTTGTTTATAAAAATGATTTTGAGATATGTAGTGCTGATGTTAATAATGGTCTTTATATTTTGAATATAAATCAATCTCAAAACATATAATATGGCAAACAAAAGGATTAAATTAAGTAACAAATATGAAACTTATATGTGGCATTGTCGTCTGGGACACATTAACAAGACTCTTATATCCAAACTTTCGAAGAGTGGGTACTTGGACGGATTTGATTCAAATTCATATCACGTATGCGAATCTTGTTTATTAGGTAAAATGCCTAAAACACCTTTTAGCGGTAAAGGTGCACGAGCCACTGAACTGTTAGCCCTCGTTCATAGTGACGTATGTTGGTCCATGTCTAGCCAGGCTAGAGGTGGATATGAATACTTCGTAACCTTTACGGATGATGCATCATATTATGGTTATGTGTATCTTATGAGACACAAGTCAGAAACATTTGAGAAATTCAAAGAGTTTCGACACGAAGTAGAAAAACAGACCGACAAAAGTATTAAAACATTACGGTCAGACTGTGGTGGAGAATACTTGAGCAATGAGTTTCTTAATTACTTGAAAGAGTATGGTATTCTTTCACTGTGGACTCCTCCCAGAACACCTCAATTAAACGGTGTGTCCGAACGAAGAAACCGAACTTTGTTAGACATGGTAAGGTATATGATGAGTCGCACAAAGCTACCAATTTCCTTCTGGGGATATGCATTGAATAGTGCAATACTTATTTTGAGTAAGGTTCCGTTAAAGTCTGTTCAATAGACTCCATATGAAATATGGACAGGAAAGATACCGGGTTTCTCATTCCTGAAGATTTAGGGATGCTGAGCATACGTTAAACGTTTGGATGGTACCAAACTAGAACCCAAATTGGATAAGTGCCTATTTGTAGGTTATCCTAGGGAAACTAAAGGGTATTACTTCCACCACCCACAAGAGACCAAGGTATTTGTTGCTTTACATGCGGTTTTCCTTGAAATGGAATTCCTAAATGCAGTGGTAAGTGGGAAGAAAGTAGAACTTGATGAAAATCGGAGTGATACTGTTCCTGGCACCGATTCCTTAATGGAACATGAACAGTTCATCAGGGATGAGACTGTACCACAATCTTCTAATACACAAGAACCGCGTAGGTCGGAGAGATTCAAAAAACAACCTGAGAGGTATGGGTTTCTGATCTCACCTCACATAGATATTAATCTTATTAAGGATAATGAGCCGGCTACGTTTGAGGAAGCGATACAAGGTATCGACTCCGCTTTATGGCAATATTCCATGAAGTTCGAAATGGATTCCATGTATACCAACCAAGTCTGGGCACTGGTTGATGCACCAGAAGGCGTAAAGCCAATTGGTTGTAAATGGGTATTCAAGAAGACGACGGACATGGATGGAAACATACAAACGTACAAAGCTAGGCTTGTAGCGAAATGGTATCGTCAATGACATGGTGTCGATTATGATGATATTTTTTCACATGTTGCCATGATTAAATCCATTCGGATAATGCTTGCTATTGCTGCATATTTCGACTATGATATATGGCAGATGGACGTCAAAACCGTTTTCCTTAACGAAAACTTTTTGGAGGATGTTTATATGCAACAACTTAACAGTTTTTTCGTACCAAAACATGCAAACAAGGTTTGCAAGTTAAATCGATCCATTTATGGATTGAAGCAAACATCACGTTCTTGGAACCAATGTTTTGATGAGATCATAAAAGAATATGATTTCGTTCAAAACGAGGATGATCCTTGTGTATATAAGAAGGTTAGTGGGAGTGCACTAACATTCATTGTCCTTTACATAGATGATGTATTGCTTCTTGGCAATGACATTCCCATGCTACAATCGGTGAAAGCTTGGCTTTCATTAAAATTCTCCATGAAAGATCTGGGAGAAGCCGTTTTTATTATGGGAATAAGGATCTACCGGGATAGATCTAGAAAGATGCTTGGACTCTCCCAGAGCTCGTATATCGACAAAGTGTTGAAGAGATTCAATATGGATCAGTCTAAGATGGGACTCTTGCCTGTGTCACATGGTGTCTCTCTATCTTAGGACATGTGTCCTAAAACTCAAGATGAGAGAGAAAACATGAGTCAGATCCCGTTCGCTTCTGCATTCGGATCGATCATGTATGCCATGATATATACGCGACCTGATATCTCGTATGCTTTGAGCATGTGTAGTTGCTATCAGGCCGATCCAGGTGATGGTCACCGGATTGCGGTTAAGAACATCCTTAAGTATCTTAGACGAACTAAGGATGCTTTCTTAGTCTATGGAGATAGAGAACTTGAGGTAACTGGGTTTACCGATGCAAGTTTCCAAACCGATAAAGATGAATGTAAGTCGCAATCCGGGTACATATTTTGTTTGAACAACGGAGCAGTGAGCTGGAAATCTTCCAAGTAATAGATTGTTGCCAATTCAACAACAAAAGCAGAATATATCGCTGCAGCTGAGGCAGCAAAAGAGGTAGTTTGGATCCGTAAATTCCTAATTGGATTAGGAGTAGTTCCGTTAGCAGCTGAGCCCATTCCTTTGTATTGTGACAATAACGGGGCAATAGCACAGGCTAAGGATACGCGGTCTCATCAATGATCCAAGCATGTACTTCTATTTTTCCATCTGATTCGTGAGATCATACATCGTGGCGATGTGAAGATCGAGAAGGTCACATCAGATGACAACATTGCAGATCCGCTGACGAAGGCTATTTCTCAGCAAAGGTTGAGCGTCATGTACATAGTTCAGATAATAGATACTTGAGTGATTGGCTATAGGCCAAGTGGGAGATTGTTGGACAATTATGACCTATAACATCACTATTTGTAAAAGACATTGTGGTTTTTGAAAAAATTAACTATGTGACAAAGGAACTTTCTATTTTATCATTTTGTAATTAGATTACTTGAATATATAAATGATAAAAGTCTTTATGATTCGTTCCGGATTAATAAGATATGAGACATTATCAATCCACGTAAGGTTTAATCATTAAATATCCCTAGTTGTAGTATTATCGAGACTGGACATCGATAATGTGAAATAGACTAGTATTGCACTTGTTCGCGTTATGGAAGCGTAACGGCATAGTTCTTATATATTTGGGAATTGGATACTCATGCAATTGTAATAGGAGAATTTGTTTGCCGATGGTACGGAAACAGCTTCGCTATGGATAGACCCCACGGAATCCCATTGGTAGTATGACTATGTGTATATGGGAATCCGAATCAGGGTAGGTATATTTGGTCTTAACCTGAGACTTGCATCGCTAATACTTGTGACAATCAGTACGCTTTGGTTTTGGTCGTCTGGGGCTTTAACAGGTTCTGTGTACGCATCTTCTGGGTTTATTGAGAATCGTAGTGTATTGGGTGTGATGTCAAGATGGAAGTATCATTTCAGTCATATGCTGATGGTGATCACGCAGGGATACATAAATGGTACTCTAATATGTTGCAGCTATCGGGATAATATGACAAGGTCATGATTATCCGATTAAAGAGACTAGTTGCTAGTGATCCGATATATGCTTCGTACGGGGCAGACAAAATTCCAGCCCCATGCCTAGCATGTGACATCCGATACTCGATCGTAATACGTAATACATTGTATACTATGCCTGATATAGATTATATATTCTTTTTTGAATATTTCTGGAGAATTGGGTAGACACGGTGCTTTGCTAGAAGCCAACCATGTCTTGTAAATCGGTAAGAACGTGGTACGAGGTACGCAAGTGTTCATATAGTTCGACAACCAGATTTTCTGCCAACAATCCAGGGATCTCTTGGGTCGCTTCCCAAGATTCACCGATGACATTTGACTCGAACAGAATTAATCTATGATTAATTATAACAGAGAGAATTAATCTAGGATTAATTGCGGCAAGAATTTATCTGGGATATAAAATTCGAATAGAAGAGAGAGAACGCGATTAATTTAGAATTAATATATTAAATAATATTTATATATTAATTGAAATTAGATTTCAAAGCGGAATTAAAATTGGATTTTAATTCGGGCGAATGAATAATTTAGAATAATTCGCGAGTGACTTTCGTAATAATTTTACGAGGCACTATTATTTAATTAAATTTGATTTAATTACGTCGCGACGGAAAAATTATTTAATTGGATTAAGCGAATCCGAGCCCGAAGGTGTTGAGCAAGCCACTTGAATTTTAATAAAGTGGGTCCCACCAACTTACATAATTGTCTATCAAGTGTCAACTTGAGTGATGGAAGTGGTTGGAGGCATTAATGCCATTTCCCTCCAACACTTTTGTTTTTTCTTTTGGTAAAGCATATACCAATTTTTGGGTTTGACTTTTAATAGTGTGGTAATTGTTTTAGAAACAAATACAAAGAAAAACAAAACACAAAAAGCTCTCTCTCCCTCTCCATTGGCCGTGAACTTCAAACTTCATCTTCATTGATATTTCTTCAAAATCAAACCTTGCTAGCACATAAGGAGACTCTTGAGGTGGTAGGGAAACTCATCCTTGGGTTGCATTCAACATAGAAAGCTTGGAGCTTCCGAAACGAAACGATTTTTGAAATCCTACATCCACTCCTTGTAAGTATTTTTCCGCAACTTCTTTGATTATTCACACATGAAATCACGACTTATAGATCATTGGCATGTTCTAGGAACACCAATAATGGTATCATGAGCCAATTTTAAACATGATTTGTTTTAGGGTTTATATGTTGGAAAGTCTAATCCATGTCCCAAGATCAAAAGCACAAGCAAAATATATATAAAAGAATGAACTATATTGAAGTATGGCGGAATCAATACTCACAAAACGGAATGTGGATGCGTTTGATGAAACAAAACTTGCTCCTTTGTGCAGTGAAGGATTCGGCCAAGCAGAAAAGAGAAGCTCCAAGCTATATTTGATCCTTCCAAGCTCTAATATGAGTTTCCCATAACACCTTGTATGATCCCTTGATGTTGCTAGCCAAAGTTGTGCATTAGAGTTCCAAACTTGTACACTTTCTTCTTGTCTTGCCACAAAACAAATGAGAATTGGAGAGCCAAAACAATGCCCACTGTTTCGGTAATTGAGAGAGGAAAGAAGATATTTTGTCTCAAAAATCAATTTATATTTATGTCATAATAATTATTAAAATAATAACTTATGACACAAACCATGCAAAGGCTTAGAGTGTCTAACACTCAATTTCCATGCATTACCCTTGAGTGCTTTGTACACTATCTTCATGCAATACATCAAAATTAAATAATGCAAATAATGACATGTGTCATGTGGGCCCTACACGTTTCCAAATGAAAGTGGGCCCACGTGCACTCACGCGTTCGGGTCCGATATTTCCGAAATACCGAACTTACGTCGCGACGTTAATTAAATCGAATTTAAATAAATAATTGCGCCTAGCGAAATTATTATTTACGTCGCTAACGAATTAATTCTAAATTAACTCGTTTGCCCGAATTAAAATCTAATTTTAATTTCGCGTCGAAATCGAATTCCGATTATTATATCGAATATAATAATTTTACGATTAATTCTAAATTAATCGTTCTCTCTCTTTATATAGTACTTTATCCAAGATAAAGTCTCTCCGTAATTAATCCAAGATTAATCGAGTTTGAATCATACTTCTTGGTGAATCTTCGGGAAGCGACCCAAGAGACCTCTAGATATGTTGGTAGTAAATCCGGTTGTCGAACTATTCGAACACGTACGTACAAGTACTACGTTTTTACCGATTTACAAGACAAGGTTAGCTTCTAGCAAAACGCCATGCCTACCCAATTCTCTAGAAATATTCTTACTGGAATATTAGATCTATAACAGGCGTAGTATACCGTAGTATAGTGTATATCGAACCAGTATCGGATGATCACATGTAAGGCCTGGGGCTGGAGATGTGTCTGCCCCGTACGATACACATATCGGACATCAAGCAACCAGTCTCTTTGAATCGGATAATCCTGACCTAGTCATATTATCCCGATGGTTGCAACCATTATAGAGTACTAGTTCTGTATCCCTCGCGATCATCATCTCCATATGTCTGAAGTGATACTTCCATCTTGACATCACCCCAGTACACTACGATTCTCGATAAACCCAGAAGAGGTGACACAGAACCCGTTAAAGCCCTGGACACCAAAACTAAATTTTACCGATTGTCGTAAGTACTAGCGATGCAAATCTCAGGTTAAGATCATATGCACCTACCCTGAAGCGGACTCCCATAGACACGCAGACATACTACCAATGGGACTCCGCGGGGTCTATCCAGAGCGAAGCTGTTTTCCGTACCATCGGTAAAACACAACCTCCTACCGCACTTGCATAAGTATCCAATACTTAAATATATGAGAACTATGCGTTGTGCCCTCACAACATGCACAAGTGCAGTAGTATAGTCTATTCCGCATTATCGATGTCCAATCTCGATAATACTACGACTAGGGATATTTAATGATTAAACCTTTATGGATTGATACCGTCTCATATCATACAATCCGGAACTAATCATAGGGACTTTTACCATTTATATATCAAAGTAAATAAATTACAAAACGGTAAAAGGCAATTTCATTACTACATAGTTAATTTTGTACAATAATACATATCATTTACAAAATAGTGACGCTATGGGTCATTACTGTCTAACAATCTCCCACTTGGCCTATAGCCAGTCACTCAAGCATCTAATACCTGAACTATGTACATGTCGCTCAAACTTTTCCCGAGGATTAGCCTTCGTCAGCGGATCTGCAATTATCCTCTGATGCGATCTTCTCGATCTTCACATCGCCACGATGTATGATCTCTCGAATCAGATCGGAATCGTCGAAGAACATGTTTGGATCGTTGATGAGACCTTGGTTCCTTAGCTGTGTGCTATAGCCCCGCTATTGTCACAATACAATGGAACGGGCTCAGCTGCTAACGGAACTACTCCTAATCCAATTAGGAATTTACGGATCCAAACTGCCTCTTTTGCTGCTTCAGCTGCTGCAATGTACTCCGCTTCAGTCGTGTTGAATCGGCAACAGTATCTTGCTTGGAAGATTTCCAGCTCACTGCTCCGTTATTCAAGCAAAATATGTACCCGGTTTGCGACTTGAAGTCGTCTCTGTCGGTTTGGAAACTTGCATCGGTATACCCAGATACCTCAAGTTCTCCATCTCCATAGATTAAGAAAACATCCTTAGTTCTTTTAAGATACCTAAGGATATTCTTAACCGCCATCCAGTGATCCTGTCCTGGATCGGCCTGATATCGACTGCACATACTCAAAGCATAGGACACATCAGGTCGTGTACATATCATGGCATACATGATCGATCCGACTGCCGAGAGCGAGAACGGAGTCCGACTCATGTGTCTCTCTCATCTTGTGTTTTAGGACACATGTCCCTAGATAGAAAGACGCCATGTGATGTTGGCAACAGTCCCTTCTTGGACTGATCCATGTTGAATCTCTTCAACACTTTATCAATATATGTACTCTGGGAGAGTCCAAGTAGCCTTCTAGATCTATCCCGGTAGATCTTTATTCCTAGAATAAAAGCTGCTTCTCCCAGATCTTTCATGGAGAATTTCAATGAAAGCCAAGCTTTCACCGACGTTAACATGGGAATGTCATTGCCTATAAGCAATACATCGTCGACATAAAGGACAATAAAAGTCAGTGCACTCCCACTAACTTCTTATATACACAAGGATCATCTACGTTTTGAATGAAATCATATTCTTTTATGACCTCATCAAAACGTTGGTTCCATGACCTCGATGCTTGCTTCAGTCCATAAATGGACCGATTTAACTTACAAACCTTGTTTGCAAGTCTTGGTGCGATAAAACCGTCAGGTTGTTGCATATAAACATCCTCCAACAGGTTTCCGTTAAGGAAAGCGGTTTTAACGTCCATCTGCCATATTTCGTAATCGTAATATGCAGCTATTGCAAGCATTATCCGAATGGATTTAATCATGGCAACGGGTGAGAAAGTTTCGTCATAATCAACTCCAAGTTGTTGACGATACCCCTTCGCTACGAGCCTAGCTTTGTACGTTTGTACGTTGCCATCCATGTCTGTCTTCTTCTTGAAGACCCATTTGCATCCAATAGGCTTTACGCCTTCTGGTGCATCAATCAGTGTCCAAACTTGGTTGGTATACATGGAATCCATTTCGGCCTTCATGGCCTCTTGCCATAAAGTGGATTCGATACCTTGTATCGCTTCCACATACGTAGCCGGTTCAGTATCCTCAATAAGATTAATATCTACATGAGGTGAGATCAGGAATCCATACCTCTCAGGTATTACCCTGACTCTCTCCGACCTACGCAGTCCTTGTGTAATTGAAGATTGTGGTTCAGTCTCATCCTGGATGGACTGTTCATGTTCCGTTCTCGATTCATTGCCAGGAACAGTATCACTACGACTTTCATCGAGTTCTACTTTCCTCCCACTAAACACTGCATTTAGGAATTCCTTCTCAAGGAAAACCGCATGTAGAGCAACAAATACTTTGTTCTCTTTTGGGTTATAGAAGTAATATCCTTTGGTTTCCTTAGGATATCCAACAAATAGGCATTTATCTGATTTGGGTTCAAGTTTGGTACCTTCCAAACGTTTGACGTATGCCCAGCAACCCCAAATCTTCAGGAATGAGAAACCTGGTTTCTTTCCTGTCCATATCTCATACGGAGTCTGTTCAACAGACTTTGACGGAACCCTATTCAAAATAAGAATTGCATTTTCTAATGCATGTCCCCAGAAGGATATAGGCAGCTCAGTGCGACTCATCATCGACCTTACCATGTCAAGCAAGGTACGGTTTCTCCGTTCAGACACACCATTTAATTGTGGTGTTCCAGGAGGAGTCCATTGTGAAAGAATACCATATTCTTTTAAGTAATCTTGAAACTCATTACTTAAGTATTCGCCACCACGGTCCGACCGTAATGTTTTAATACTCTTGCCTGTTTGTTTTTCAACTTCGTGTCGAAACTCTTTGAATTTCTCAAAAGTTTCCGACTTGTGCATCATTAGATACACATAACCATAACGTGATGCATCATCCGTAAAGGTTACGAAGTATCGATATCCACCTCTAGCCTGGCTAGACATGGGCCCACAAACGTCACTATGAACGAGGGCTAACAGTTCAGTGGCGCGTTCACTTTACCACTAAAAGGTGATTTAGGCATTTTGCCTAATAAACAGGATTCGCAGACGTCATATGAATTTGGATCAAATCCGTCCAAGTACCCACTCTTCGAAAGTGTGGATATGCGAGTCTTGTTTATGTGTCCCAGACGACAATGCCACAAATAAGTTTCTTCTTGTGGATTACTCATTTTGAGCCTTTTGTTTGTTATTTTACATTTTGGAGATTTATTTATATTCAAAATATAAAGACCATTATTTGCATCAGCACTGCAAATTTCTGCATCATTCATATATAAATAACACCTGGTGTTTTTAAACACAAAAGTGTACCCTACTGGGTTAACAAAGATACAGAAATAATATTCCTAGTTAAACTAGGAACAAAATAACAGTCATTTAGTTTAAGTACATGCCCCGAGGGCAGTTCCAAAACAAAAGTGCCTACGGCCAAAACAGCAACAGAAGTTCCATTTCCAACTCGTAGATCTACCTCCCCCGAAGCCAGTCTCCTGCTATCATGCAGATCCTGCACATCAGTACAAATATGAGAACCACAGCCAGAATCAAAAATCCAATTTTTATTAAGACTAGAAGTAGTCATATTTATCTCAATAACAAACATACCTGAGGCCGGAGCTTGCCCGCCGCCTGTATGTCCTCCTTATGTCCCTTGTTCATGCGGCAGTCACGCTTCCAGTGACCTCTCTTGCCGCATTTCAGGCAAACATCTTGAGACTTGTCCCTTGGCTTCCCAGAAGCCTTTGTTGACTTGGCCTTGCCTTTGTTCTTATGCTTTTTCTTCTTAACACCCCCAGTTGCCTTGAGCCCAGCTTTCTGCGTTTGAGATGTTGTTGCAAAGTGCGCCTCGCGCTTGTTGCCTTTCAGAAGTTCTTTCTCTGACTCCTTGAGAATCGACAATAACTCTCCAAGAGTGTCATCCGAATTCATCAGTTTGTAGTTGATGACAATCTGTTTCCAAGTATCGGGTAGTGACTGTAGAAGTACATCTATAGCCAGCTCAGACTCCAAGACTATACCCATATTAGCCAGTTCATCAATATCGGCTATCATTTGAGTCCCATGGACCTCAACAGAACTACCATCAGTCATACGGGAGCGAAAGATTTTCTTCACTAACTCGTACCTCGCCATCCGCTTATTAGTGCGGTGAAGATCTTGCAATCTTGCCATCATATTATAAGGATCCAAGTCCCTATTTTGGCGACGAAAGTGTTGAGTCATTGAAGCAAGCATGATCGACTGAGCCGTGTCACAATCATCACTGTGATTTTTCCATAACTCCAGCTCAAGTGGCTCAGTGGGCTTAGGCCCGAGAGGTCTTTGTATCGTATACAATATCCTCTCTGCCCCAAGGACTATCCTTAGGTTCATTTCCCAATCAGCGAAGTTTGTCCCCTTAAAGACATTGTCACCCATGATGATGTCTCGGACATTTACCTTGCTTGCCATCTTAACTACGATAGTCCAACTATCTAGTTAACGATAAAATGGGTACAGTCAAACTGTTACAAGAAAAATAACATTTTATTAGTCCAACTAATGTTAAAAAATTGACGAAATAAATTTTTGTAAGCGCTTAAAGCTAAGTATCTGAATGAAATTGCAAACTCAATACTAGCCTCCCACTATTTTCTACAAGTCTCTAACCCTCTGTTGAGTACTCGGGAAATCCAATTTCCTAGTGGGCTAGGATCCCGTTAAATAACACACAACCTTGACTTTGGCCAACAAGTTGTATGATATTTAACTAGGTAGATCTCGAAGATCAATTGGATCTCATCCAATTCCTAGATCCGGTAGGTGGACATCCAAGTCCGAAACATATATATCTAATACATACGTCAATGTATCCAATACATTTTCCTAACCATTTCCTCTGAATCAACTAAGCCTTGGCTTTGGCACAACAAACCTAATGATTCCAGTTAAGCGGGACCCATTGACAAGGAAAGTTTCGTAATCAATGTCGATGGACAAGAAGTGATCTTGACTTTGGCCAACAAATCACAACTTGGACAGGACACCGATGTGGAACAAAACTCTCATGATTCAAACACATCCTCAATTGACAAAGGTCTTGACTTTGGCCAACAAACCAATGCCAATTTCGGATCTTGAGAAAGAATCATTCAACGGAAGGAAAATCGCTTAATATTATTTGAGGGATTTTTCGCGTAATTGGCAACCAATTAATTTATCTTTGTTAGGTCTCATCATCATACACCCTTAAGCATGCTTCTAAAACATCATAAAGCGCGTAAAGTAAAGTAATAGTGATATGCGGATGGATATATAAACAACTTGTTCCTAGAACAAATCACTCCTTTTCCTCTCCCCGCTAGCACTATTCTACTTACCCAATTACATAATACAATAAGAGAAACCTCATTTACATTGAGGGGAATTAGGTGAGAAGAGAATACAAAGAGATAAAGAGATAAGGCTGGACACGCAGGTCCAATTTATAAATTCCAAATTTACAATAATTTCTAAAATTACCCTTCCCTTCTAATATCCATCCGATATACACTATTCATACAACACATCCACATTCATTCATTCATTCAAGGCATGTTATACAACCAATCAATTAATTAGTCTTTAATTAGGTGACAATACAATGTTCAAACAATTGTTTGCATTTGCGCGAGTCCAACTCGTTTTGAGAATAAATACATATGGTATGAATTCACGAATTATATCGAACTACTCGTTAAATCCAATTTAAGTCGTATTCAATACTAATCCTATTATTTAATTCTAAATTAAATATTTACACTTTTATTGTGCTTTTATAACTTAGATTCCAAATCTAGTTCTATTGGGTCTCAAAGCCCAACTAACATCTAATGTCCGTTTAATTAAAGTCCGATGGGCTTTCTATTGATTTCATTAGGCTTGGGCCTTGGTCAATGTGGGTCAAACCCAATTTCCAAGCCCAATAAGGAATCACCCTCATTTGCCATAAAATCAATATCAAGCCCATAAGGCCCAATTAAACATAAAAGCCCATTTATTACATTTGGACTTAAATGGTGTGATTTAGGCCCATTTTGGATCCAATCCAAATGGTCCAAATCTACTTGGCCCAACCAAGCCCATTTATGACCAAATATAATAGTTTTAGGCCCAATTCCAATTTAAGCCCAATTAACCAAATTTTAAAATTCCAAATTTTATAACTTAATTAATTAAAGTGTATTTTCATGATTAATCCTTTAAATCAATATTCCCAAAATATCAAATTAATCTATTAATCATATTTTTATCTTAAATACATGTCCAACATTATTTAATCAAAAAATCAAGTCCCTAATCTTCATCAAGCATTCGGCCAAGGTGATTAAAATGGTTCCGATTTCGTTTTCAATCCAATCGAGTTACAAATCATCATCTCCATATTATTTCAAGTCATCCAATGTCTTAAAATTAAAAAATCATCTAGTCCACATGCTTGCATGTATTCGGCCAAGCCTCATTTGGGTTGGAAAAATTAATCCAATTTATTTTCCATGAAATTGATGATGTATAATCTATTTAACATACATCTAAGCATATTTAATCAAGCAAACTCATCAAATCATGCTTCAAACAATTTTCCCCAAATAACATCCTAATATATTTGCATGCTTTTGAAGCTCAATGATACCATTGTTGGAAAGTCTAATCCATGTCCCAAGATCAAAAGCACAAGCAAAATATATAAAAGAATGAACTATATTGAAGTATGGCGGAATCAATACTCACAAAACGGAATGTGGATGCGTTGATGAAACAAAACTTGCTCCTTTGTGCAGTGAAGGATTCGGCCAAGCAGAAAAGAGAAGCTCCAAGCTATATTTGATCCTTCCAAGCTCTAAGATGAGTTTCCCATAACACCTTGTATGATCCCTTGATGTTGCTAGCCAAAGTTGTGCATTAGAGTTCCAAACTTGTACACTTTCTTCTTGTCTTGCCACAAAACAAATGAAGAATGGAGAGCCAAAACCAATGCCCACTGTTTCGGTAATTTGAGAGAGGAAAGAAGATATGATTTTTGTCTCAAAAATCAATTTATATTTATGTCATAATAATTATTAAATAATAATATACTTATGACACAAACCATGCAAAGGCTTAGAGTGTCTAACACTCAATTTCCATGCATTACCCTTGAGTGCTTTGTACACTATCTTCATGCAATACATCAACAATTAAATAATGCAAATAATGACATGTGTCATGTGGGCCCTACACGTTTCCAAATGAAAGTGGGCCCACGTGCACTCACGCGTTCGGGTCCGATATTTCCGAAATACCGAACTTACGTCGCGACGTTAATTAAATCGAATTTAAATAAATAATTGCGCCTAGCGAAATTATTATTTACGTCGCTAACGAATTAATTCTAAATTAACTCGTTTGCCCGAATTAAAATCTAATTTTAATTTCGCGTCGAAATCGAATTCCGATTATTATATCGAATATAATAATTTTACGATTAATTCTAAATTAATCATTCTCTCTCTTTATATAGTACTTTATCCAAGATAAAGTCTCTCCGTAATTAATCCAAGATTAATCGAGTTTGAATCATACGTCATTGGTGAATCTTCGGGAAGCGACCCAAGAGACCTCTAGATATGTTGGCAGTAAATCCGGTTGTCGAACTATTCGAACACGTACGTACCAAGTACTACGTTTTTACCGATTTACAAGACAAGGTTAGCTTCTAGCAAAACGCCATGCCTACCCAATTCTCTAGAAATATTCTTACTGGAATATTAGATCTATAACAGGCGTAGTATACCGTAGTATAGTGTATATCGAACCAGTATCTGATGATCACATGTAAGGCCTGGGGCTGGAGATGTGTCTGCCCCGTACGATACACATATCGGACATCAAGCAACCAGTCTCTTTGAATCGGATAATCCTGACCTAGTCATATTATCCCGATGGTTGCAACCATTATAGAGTACTAGTTCTGTATCCCTCGCGATCATCATCTCCATATGTCTGAAGTGATACTTCCATCTTGACATCACACCCAGTACACTACGATTCTCGATAAACCCAGAAGAGGTGTACACAGAACCCGTTAAAGCCCTGGACCACCAAAACTAAATTTTACCGATTGTCGTAAGTACTAGCGATGCAAATCTCAGGTTAAGATCATATGCACCTACCCTGAAGCGGACTCCCATAGACACGCAGACATACTACCAACGGGACTCCGCAGGGTCTATCCAGAGCGAAGCTGTTTTCCGTACCATTGGTAAAACACAACCTCCTACCGCACTTGCATAAGTATCCAATACTTAAATATATGAGAACTATGCCGTTGTGCCCTCACAACATGCACAAGTGCAGCAGTACTAGTCTATTCCGCATTATCGATGTCCAATCTCGATAATACTACGACTAGGGATATTTAATGATTAAACCTTTACGGATTGATACCGTCTCATATCATCACAATCCGGAACTAATCATAGGGACTTTTACCATTTATATATCAAAGTAAATAAATTACAAAATGGTAAAAGGCAATTTCATTACTACATAGTTAATTTTGTACAATAATACAGTATCATTTACAAAATAGTGACGCTATGGGTCATTACTGTCTAACATTATAGACTTTAATTTGGGTATTTTTGCTTGGAGCTTGATTTTTCCAAATTGATTGTTTGGTTATGCTTAGATTATGATAACTTAGAGTTATGCATGATTAGATTTGAGAAAAATTAATTGGATCCATTTTTCCCAAAATTTGAAGCTTGGCTGAATACACCATAATGGATAACTCATGGTGATTTTTTGATTTTAGATCATTGGATGTGTTTAAAGCATGATATGTATGTTTATTGTTGATTTAATTAGATTGAAATCAAAATTTGTTAAGATTATGCTAAATTACCGTGAGCATGATTAGCATGGAATGAGTTGTTTTGCTTCAATTTTTTTTGGACATGAGTTGATTAATTAAAGCAAGATTAATTAGTTTAATTGGTGTTTTGGAAAATAGTTTAACTAATTAATTGTAGCAATACACTTAAATTAATAATATGTTATTTAGAATATTTGTTAATAATAAAATTACTCTTTAAATTGGATTGGGCTAAATTATTGTATTGGGCTTAATGGGCTTGGTTGGGCAAAGCTTGGTTTAGGACAATTGGATTGGATCCAAATTAGGCCTAAAACCATTCCAGAAAGTCCAAATATAATACTTGGGCCTTTAACAATTTAATTGGGCCTAATGGGCCTAAATTGATTTTATGGCAAATGGTGATTCCTTAATTGGGCCTTGACATTTTGGATTAGATCCATAATAGCCAAAGCCCATGCCTTAAGAATTAATCAAAAGCCCAATGGACTTTAATTAAATTGACATTGGATGTTAATTGGCATTTGAGACCCATTAAGATTGGATTTAGAATCTAAGTCTAAAAGGAACATAATAAGTGTAATTATTTAATTTGGAATTAAATTAGAATTAGTATTGAATACATATTAAATTGGATTTCAAATTATAGTTCGATATAATTCAAGAATACGCACTTTGAGTACTTATTCTTAACGAGTTGGACTTGCGCAAATCAAATCGTTGTTTGAAAATTGGATGGCATTAATTCAAAGATTAATTAATTGGATTAGAATGATTGAATACATGTTTTGTGTGAATACATGGATGTATTGTATGAATAATGTATATCAGATGGATATTAGAAGGGTGAGGGCAATTTTGGAAATTGTTGTAATAAATTTAGAATTTATTAATTTGACCTACGTGTCCAGCCTATTCTCTCTATTCTCTTTGTACTTCTCTTCTCAAATTCCCTCAATGTAAATGAGGTTTCTTTATTGTTTTATGTAATTGGGTAGAAGTTAGAATAGTGCTAGCGGGAGAGAGGAAAGTGAGAGATTTGTTCTAGGAACAATTTGTTAAATATCCATCCGCATATTATTATTATTAATTTCGCGCCTTTTTATGTTTTTAGAATGCATGCTATAGGGTTTATGATGAGACCTAATCAAAGATAATAAATTGGTTGCCAATTTACGGAAAAAAAACCCTCAATAAAATATTAAGTGTTTTTCCTTCCATTGAGTGGTTCTTTCTCAAGATCCAAGATTGGCATTGGTTTGTTGGCCAAAGTCAAGGTCAATGTCCATCGCGTATGTGTTTGAACCATGAAGGCTTCGTTATATATCGCATGTCTTGGGTAGTTGTGACTTGTTGGCCAAAGTCAAGGTCAATTTTTGTTCATCGACATGGATTACGAAGCTTTTCCACTGTCAATGGGTCCCGCTTAACTGGAATCATTAAGGTTGTTGAGCCAAAGCCAAGGCTTAGTTGATTTAGAGGAAAATATATTGACATATATATTGTATATATGTTTCAGACAAGGAGGTCCACCTACTGGATCTAGGAATTGGATGGGATCCAATTGATCTTAGAGATCTATCTAGTTAAATATCATACAGCTTGTTGGCCAAAGTCAAGGTTGTGTGTTATTTAACGGGATCCTAGCCCACTAGGAAACTAGGTTTCCTGTGTACTCAACAGAGGGTTAGAGGCTCGCCGAAAAATAGTGGGAGGCCAGTATTGAATTTGCAATTTCGTTCAAATACTAGCCAAATACGCGCTTTCAAATTATTTTCGTCATTTTATATATTTATATTAGTTGAAATCATATATATTTTTTTTGTAACAGTTGGACTGTACCCAAAATCGTTAATTGAATAGTTAGACTATTGCAATTAAGATGGCTGGAAAGTTCAATGTCAGGGACATTATCATTGGCGAAAATGTCTTTAATTGTACGAACTTTCCTGGCTGGGATATGAACCTCAGGATTGTCCTGGGGGCTGAGAGATTGCTCTATACGATAGAGAGACCTCTTGGTCCTAAGCCTGGAATTGAGCAGCTGCTTGAGCTTGAGCTTTGGAAGACTCACAGTGATGACAAATCAACTGCTCAATCCTTCATGCTTGCTGCAATGACCCCACAATTTCGTCGTCAAAAAAGGGATTAGATCCCTACGAAATTATATTGAAATTGAAGGACCTTCACCAATCTAACCTTAGATTGCAGAGGTATGAATTGCAGAAGAAGCTCTTTCACTCTCGCATGTCAGACGGTACATCTATTGAGAACCATGTATCACAGATGATTGCTGACATCGAACAGCTGGATAGCTAGGCATAGTCTTCGAGATTGAGACTTCCATAGATTTGATCTTACAGTCTCTTCCTGACAGCTGGAGCGGGTTCATCATGAACTATAATATGATGAACCAAGAAAATACTCTTGGAGAGTTGATGGCAATACTGAAAGAGGCAGGAAAAGAGCTTTTGAATGGGAAAAAAGGGCGAGGCGCACTTCGCTTCGACATCTCAGAATGCCAAGCCTTGGCCGAAGGCTTCTAAAGGTGTGAAGAAGAAGAAGAAGAGAAAGGGCAAGGCCAAATCTGTTGGATAATTATGACCAATTGCATCACTATTTGTACAGAACATGGTGTTGTTGTAGAAATTAACTATGTGACAAGGAAATTGCATTTTTATCATTTGTAATTGGATTACTCGGATATATAAATGATAAAAGTCCTTATGATTAGTTCCGGATTAATAGGATATGAGACAGTATTAATCCACAAAGGTTTAATAATTAATATCCCTAGTCGGAGTATTATCGAGACTGGACATCGATAACGCGAAATAAGCTAGTATTACACTTGTGCGTGTTATGGAAGCGTAACGATATAGTTATCATATATTTTGGGTATTGGATACCGATGCAAGTGTAATATGAGGTTTTGTTTACCGATGGTACGGAAACAGCTTCGCTCTGGATAGACCCCTCGAAATCCTATTGGTAGTATGACTTTGTGTCTATGGGAATCCGAATCAGGGTAGGTGTATTTGATCTTAACCTGAGACTTGCATCGCTAATACTTCCGACAATAAATATACTTTGGTTTTGGTCGTCCGGGGCTTTAACAAGTTATGTGTACGACTCTTCTGGGTATACTAAGAATCCTATTGTATTGGGTGTGATGTCAAGATGGAAGTATCACTTCAGTCATATGGAGATGATGATCACGCAGAGATACAAAACTAGTAATCTAAGTGCTATATGTTGGACAAAATGACCCATAGCGTCACTATTTGCACAAATCATTGCGTTGTTGTAGCAAATTAACTATGTGACAAGGAAATTGCACTCTCATCATTTGTGATTAGATCACCATAGATATATAAATGAAGAGAGGTCCCTATGATTAGTTCCTGGATTGAGAATGATATGAGACAGTATCAGTCCACGAAGGATTAATCATTAAATATCCCTAGCCGGAGTATTATCGAGACTGGAAATCGATAATGCGGAATAGGCTAGTATTGTACTTGTGTGCGTTGTGAGGACATAACGGCATAGTTCTCATATATATAAGTATCGGATACTTATGCAAGTGCGATAGGAGGTCGTGTTTCACCGATGGTACGGAAACAGCTTCGCTCTGGATAGACCCCTCGGAATCCCATTGGTATTATGACTATGTGTCTATGGGAGGCCGAAATCAAGGTAGGTGTGTATAGTCTTAACCTGAGACTTACATCGCTAATACTTACGATAATCGATAGACTTTGGTCTTGGTGGTACATGGCTTTAACCGGTTCTGCGTACACCACTTCTGGGTTTATCAGAGAGTCGTGGTGTATTGGGTGTGATGTCGAGACGGAAGTATCACTTCAGTCATAGTGGAGATGATGTCACGCAGGATACGGTACTAGTGCTCTTGAGTGATGCGCATCCAATCGGGATATTGTGACCAGGTCATGAATATCCGATTATAGAGACTATGTTACCAGACATCCGATATGTGTTTCGGACGGGGCAGACACTTATCCAGCCCCAGCCCTAGCACGTGACTATCCGATACTGGGCCGATATGGACAATACAATGGTATACTAAGCTTGATACAGATCTCAATATTCTTAAATGAATATGACCGGAGAATTGGTAGACATCGTGCTTTGCTAGGAGCCGACCATGTCTCGTAAATCGGTAGTAGAACGTAGTACTTGGTACGTACGTGATTCGGATACACCGACGACCGTATTTACTGCCAACGTATCCGGAGATCTCATGGGTCGCTTCCCGATAATGCACCGATGACGCATAACTCGCACTCATTAATAATTAGGGATTATATATAAGAAAGAGAAAATTAATCTGGGATTAATTACGGAGATATTTTATATGGGATAAAATATCGTCTAAAGAGAGAGACTGATTAATTTGGAATTAATCGGTAAATTAATATATTCGATATATTAAACGAAATTAGATTTCGACGCGGAATTAAAATTAGATTTTAATTCGGGCGAACGAATTAATTTAGAATTAATTCGTTAGCGACGTGGATAGTGAATTTGCTAGGCGTAATCATTTAATTACGACGCAACGGAAAATTCGCTAATTGAGAATTAGCGAACCCGAACCCGAGTGTGATTGCGAGCGCATTCGTATTTCAAATTCGAGTGCGGCGACGCAAGTCACATCAAGCGTCAAATCAATCGTCACATCAAGCGTCAAATCAAAAGTCGCTTTGAGTGATTGATTGATTGATTGATTGATGGATGGATTGATGGATTTACTTGCATCACATCACTTATTAAAGTGACATGTGAATAGTGATGCAAGTGGGTGGAATAGTAACCTTGATGGATGTGTAATTGATTTACATAGATTTTATTGGATAAAATAAATGGAAAAGGCTTATTATTTTTGGAAAAATATATAAGTCATTCTTGTAAATCATTTATACAATTTTAATCCATTTTACACCTTTTAGCTTTTCTTCATTCTCTCTCACGCCCTTGGGGCTTCTCTTCTTTCACTGCACAGCTCACAGGCGTGAGCTTTGGGGAGGCAATGAGTGGATTTTTCATGGACAAATCCAAGTGCTAGCACACTTGCGACTATTGCGAAGGTGTTAGGGAGGTTCACCCATGAGGCGGGACTCATCCGACGGAGTTTGGAGCTTCGAAATGAGACCCGAATTAGCTCAAACCAGTGAGCAAATCTGCACAGAGGCGTGAGCAAGGCAGTGGGCTTTATGGCTTGATTCGTCTTCAAATCGACTCAACCGACCGATGTAAGTATTCCGCTATCTTCGTTGGTGTATTCGCGCATTATTTCATGTCTTGTTTGATCTTGGGACCTAGATAATAACCAACAATGGCATCAAGAGCTATAGGTTCAAACATGAAATTGTAGGGCTTAAAATTTGGGTAAATTTGTTTTGAGCATGATTGAATGAATTGATTGTTTAAGTATGCTTATAACATGTCTAATTGCATTTTGGTTGGACCAATTTGTTGAAAATTGATTTGGAATAATTTTCCCCAAAAAATATCATGTTGGCCGAATATGATGATCATTTTGAATTCTTGGAATTTTTGTTTTTGATTCATTTGATGAGTTGGAATCATTTAGGATAATGTTAATTTGAAACTAATTGGATTGGATTTTGAATTGAACATAAAATCCCCAAATTGATCACCTTGGCCGAATGGAATTATGCCCTTATGTCTTGGTATCTTTTGATTTTTGAACATTGGATGTATTGGAAATCATTCGGGATAAGGATTTAATATCGATTGTGAAATTAATTGGATTGAATTCGAATCGGATAAAAATCACTCCCTTGGCCGAGACCTTTAAGCATGTAAAAAGGTTTGATTTTTGATTATTAATTGTGTTGGACACCAATTGATGAAAATGACCATGATTAATTATGTAAATTCATGTTTTAGAAATGTTGATTTGGGTAATTGATCATGTAATACACTTTGGTAATTAAATTGGGAAAATTGGATTTTTTGAATTTAATTATTTGGGCCTATTTTTGATATTGGGCTTCTAATGTTGTAATGGGCCTATTGGGCTTGATTTTATCAAGTTGGGTTTAGGCCAAATGGATTGGATCCAATTGGGCCCAAAACCTTAACCATAAAGCCCAAATGCGACTAATGAACCTTTAAAGTTCAATTGGGCCTAATGGGCCAAGATTGATTTATGGGCTTATGGGTAAATCCTGGATTGGACTTTGGTTATGGGTTTGACCCGAGTTGACCAAAAGTCCACGCCTTAAGAAATCAATTAAAAGCCCATTGGACTTTAATTGAATTGACGTTGGACGTTAATCGGTCTTTGAGACGTGTTACGATTAAATTTGGAATTTAAATCGTAAAAGGTTTATTAAATAAAAGTGTAATATTTAATTTGGAATTGAATAGTGAATTAGTATTAAATACATGTTAAATTAGATTTAATGATGTAGTTTAATTTAATTCATGAATTCATACTTTAAGTACTTATTCGCAAAAACGAGTTTGACTCGAACAAAATCAAATCGTTGTTTGAACATTGTATGATCACTTAATTATCAGATTAATTAATTTGATTAGATTGATTGATAGCATGCTTATGTGTGTGAATACGTGGTTGTGTTGTATGAATAATGTATATCGGATGGATATTACTCGGGTGGGGCAATTTTAGAAATTGTTGTAATAAATTCGATTTATTAAATTTGACCTGCGTGTCCAGCCTTATCACCTTCATTCTCTTTGTATTCTCTTCTCACCTATTCCCCTCCATGTAAATGAGGTTTCTTTAGAAGTGTAGTGTAACGGGTAGAAGTAATACAAGTGCTAGCTTGAGTGAGAAAGTGAGAGATTTGATCTAGGATCAATGTTAAGTATCCATCCGCATATCATTATTATTTATTTTCATACTCGCTTTATTATGTATTTAGAATGCATGTTTAAGGGTGTATGATGATGAGACCTTAACAAAGATAATTAAATTGGTAGCCAATTTGCACGCGAAAAACCCTCGTTAAATATCAAGCGTTTATTTCCTTCCATTGAGTGATTCTTGCTCAAGATCCGAGATTGGCAGGGGTTGTTGGCCAAAGTCAAGCCCTTGTCCGTCGAAGATGTGTTTTAATCACGATGCTTTGTTCTATATCGGTGTCGTGTCCAAGTTGTGGTTTGTTGGCCAAAGTCAATACCACTTCTTGTCCATTGACATTGATTACGAAGCTTCCATATCAATGGGTCCGCGCTTGACTGGGATCACTAGGTTTGTTGTGCCAAAGCCAAGGCCTAGTTGATTCAGAGGAAAAAGGTTAGGGTATATATTCGATATATAGGCATATATTAGATATATGTTTGGGACTTGGATGTCCACCTGCTGGATCTAGGAGTTGGATGAGATCCAATTGATCTTCGAGATCTACCTAGTTAATTATCATACAATTTGTTGGCCAAAGTCAAGATTGTGTGATATTTAACGGGATCCTAGCCCACTAGGAAACACGGTTTCCCGAGTACTCGACAGAGGGTTAGAGGCTCGACGAAAAATAGTGGGAGGCAAGTATTGAATTTGCAACATTCGTTCGAATACTCGCTAAACGCGCTCATCTATATTTTACTCGTTATATTAATCAAAAGTATTAGTTGGACTAATATTTTATGTTGTTTTAAATATATATATATATATAGTTGGACTATATACAAACTCATTCGATATATAGTTGATTTTATAATTGGATTATAGTAATCAATATAATTGAATTAAAATTATAGTTGATTAAATAATTGGATTATTGTGATCATTATAATGAATAGTACCTTATTAAATTGATTAAATAGTTGGACTATTGAAATCAAGAAAGAATTGAAAAGTTGAATATTTAAAATATATATCCTTGGATTAAATGTTTTAAATGATTTAATTTTCATTGGGAATTAATAATAGGTTACTTTATTGGATAAAATAACTTGTTATATCTAGGCCCAAAATTAAGCAAATAGTAGAGCATAAAATCTTTGGAAGATTTATGTGATGATGACTTTAGTGCTTAATTTTATACTTGACAATAAATCTATCTTTAGATTTAAAAGGTATTAAAATTGTAATTAATAATTCTTGGAGAATTAATTGACTATTCTAGTGAGAGAAAAGTCAAAGTTTGCAATTGGACAAGTTGCAAAAGTTGCACATCATTTCGATATTCTAAAACCCAAGGCTTGGCCAAAGGTTTGTGAAATATTGAAAAGATAATTGACATATCCCAAAGTGACTACCATTTGGATATGGAAGACACGAAGGAATTAAAGAAAGGGCGAGGCTCTGACTTTAAAATATTTGTCAAAGTTATGTTCACTACTAGTATTGAAATTGGATTTTAAATACTTAGTGTGGTACATAAAATATATGTATTGATGTTCAGAATCCGCTATGAGCAGGGATTGACTTCAAGCCGAGATTCTCTGCAAATCGGAAACGGGACGAAAGTCGCTGTTTCGACCGTAGATACCTAAGTTTAGGAACTACCTTTTGGGTATGTACTTAAATTAGGAACTGTTATAATGTAACTAGTTTGACTAGAGACATTATCTCTATATCAGTGTTTAATCTGTTGCGGATAAACCTTTATATTCTAAAACACTAAAGTGTTTTATTATATAAAGATGATACTGAGATAAACACATTAGATGTGAATAACAGAATTTATATTTTGAATATAATAAAATCTCAAACATATAAAAATGACAAATAAATAGCTCAAATTGATTTGATCAATAGAGACTTATTTGTGGCATTGTTGTCTAGGACACAATTGAACAAGACTCGTATATCCACACTTTTGAAGAGTGGGTACTAGGACTGATTTGACTATTCAAATAAGGTCTGCGAATCTAGTTTATTAGGTAAAGTACCTAAAATACTATTTACTTGGTAATAGTAAAAGGGCCACCGATCTGTTAGCCCTATTCATGGTGAAGTAAGTGGGCCCATATCTAGCTAGGCTAGATGTGAACATGAATATTTCGTGACCTTAACGGATGTGGCATCACGTTATGGTTATGTGTTTCTTTTGAAGAACACAAATCGGAAACTTTAAAGTTTCGACACGAAGTAAATAAACAGATCGGCTATAGTATTATTCCGCCACGGTAAGACCGTAATGGAAAATACTTAAGCAGTAAGTTTCATACGTACATGAAAGAGTACGGTATTCTTTCAAATGAGGACTCCTCCCGAGACACGTCAGTTAGACGGTGTGTCCGAACTAAAAACCGAATTTTGTTGGACATGATAAGGTTTATCACGAGTCGCTCTGAGCTACTGTTTCCTTCAATAGGATATGTATTATAGTGCAAGACTTATTTAGAATAAGGTTCCATATAAATCTATTTGACAGATGTCATATAGGATATGAACAGGGAAGAAACGAGGTTTCTCATTCCTGATATTTGGGTATGCCAGGCATAACGTTTGGATGATACCAAACTAAGGACCCAAATTGGATAAGTGCCAATATAGGTTATCCTAAGGGAAACCTTAAGTATAGTACTTGTAAATCTCACATGAGAACAATGTGATTGTTGCTCACCATGCGTTTTTTCCTGAGAGGAATACCGATATGCAGTGGTCAGTGGGAGGATAGTGATACTCGATGAAAATCGGAGTAATACTATTCAAGGCACGAAGTCCTTAATGGAAGACAAATAGTTCATCTATGATGAATCTATACCATTAATCTTCAAATACACAAGAAACTAGTAGATCAGATAGAGTCAGAAAACAACCTAGGGTATGGGTTTCTGATCTAACCTCATAAAGATGTCAATCTTATGAAGGTATATCCACCGACTACGTTTGAGGAAGTGATACGAGGTATCGACTCCCTATTATGGCAAAGTGCCATGAGTCCGAAATGGATTCCATGTATAACAACTATTTTGGATACTAGTTGTTGTACCACAAGGCATTGTCCCTATTGGTACATTAAACGTCTTCAAGGAAGACATACATGGAAAGCAACATACCAACGTATAAAGCTGGGCTTTTGACGGAAAGGTATCGTTATCAATATTGTGTTAATAACGGTTCAACCTTTTACCTGTTGCCATGTAAAAATCATTTTGAAGATGCTTGTTGATAACTGCATATTTCATTTATGAAATGTGTCAGTTGTAGATCAAAATCGCTTTCCTGAAAAGGAAACCTCTTGGAGGATTCTTACAACATCCTGACGATTTTGTATAACCGACAAACAAGGTTTGCGGGTTATTCGATCCATGTTTGGATTGAAGCAAGCATAAGGTTCTTGAACTGACGTTTTGATGTAATCATAATGGTTTATGATTTAATTCAAAACGAAATGATTCTTGTGTATATAAGGAGGTTAGTGGGAGAGCGCACTGACAAGTATATTCCCATAAAGCTATTGTGAAAGCTTGTCTTTCATAGAAATTCTCCGTAGAATTCTGGGGAGTAACAACATTTATTCAAGGAATAAAGATCTACTGGGATAGATTTGGAGTTGTTAACACTCTCTGGGAAATTGTATATTTAAAATGTACTTGACTTGGTGTCTCATACGCTTCAAGCATATAGAGTCACGATCAGGTCAATCCAAGTGATAGTCACTGGATTGAAATTAAGAACATCTGTTAGTATCTCAGAGAACTAAAGATGCTATCTTAAACTATGGAGAATGAGAACTTGAAGTGACTGGGATCACTGCTGCAAGTTTCCAAACAATTAAATAATACGGTACTATAAAAGTTTGAACACTGGGACAGTGAGCTGGAAATCTTCCTAGCAAGATAACTGTTGCCGAATAAACAACAAATGCGGATTATTGCTGCAGCTGAGGCAGCAATAGAAGCCATTTGGGTCGAAAATAAATCTAATTAGATTAGATATAGTTCTGTTAGCGGCTGAGCTAGGCGTCAGCACAGGCTAAGGAATTAAAGGTCTCATCGACGATCCATATATATACTTCTATATCATCTGATTCGTTCGGATCATACATCGTGGCGATGTGATGATCGTATAAATCGCGTTAGACAATTATCAAACAAATCCGCTGACGAAAACCTTTCCTCAGTAATTTGAGTGAACCGTACATAGTTCGGGTGTGGGACACTTGAGTGACTGGCTATGTGCCAAGTGGGAGATTGTTGGACAAAATGACCCATAGCGTCACTATTTGCACAAATCATTGTGTTGTTGTAGCAAATTAACTATGTGACAAGGAAATTGCACTCTCATCATTTGTGATTAGATCACCATAGATATATAATGAAGAGAGGTCCATATGATTAGTTCCTGGATTGAGAATGATATGAGACAGTATCAGTCCACGAAGGATTAATCATTAAATATCCCTAGCCGGAGTATTATCGAGACTGTACATCGATAATGCGGAATAGGCTAGTATTGCACTTGTGTGCGTGTGAGGGAACAACGGCATAGTTCTCATATATATAAGTATCGGATACTTATGCAAGTGCGATAGGAGGTCGTGTTTCACCGATGGTACGGGAAACAGCTTCGCTCTGGATAGACCCCTCGGAATCCCATTGGTATTATGACTATGTGTCTATGGGAGGCCGAAATCAAGGTAGGTGTGTATAGTCTTAACCTGAGACTTACATCGCTAATACTTACGATAATCGATAGACTTTGGTCTTGGTGGTACAGGGTTAACCGGTTCTGCGTACACCACTTCTGGGTTTATCAGAGAGTCGTAATGTATTGGGTGTGATGTCGAGACGGAAGTATCACTTCAGTCATAGTGGAGATGATGTCACGCAGGATACGGTACTAGTGCTCTTGAGTGATGCGCATCCAATCGGGATATTGTGACCAGGTCATGAATATCCGATTATAGAGACTATGTACCAGACATCCGATATATGTTTCGGACGGGGCAGACACTTATCCAGCCCCAGCCCTAGCACGTGACTATCCGATACTGGGTTGATATGCACAATACAATGGTATACTACGCTTGATACAGATCTTAATATTCTTAAATGAATATGACCGGAGAGAATTTGGTAGACATCGTGCTTTGCTAGGAGCCGACCTTGTCTCGTAAATCGGTAGAACGTAGTACTTGGTACGTACGTGATTCGGATACACCGACGACCGTATTTACTGCCAACGTATCCGGAGATCTCATGGGTCGCTTCCCGATAATGCACCGATGACGCATAACTCGCACTCATTAATAATTAGGGATTATATATAAGAAGAGAAAATTAATCTGGGATTAATTACGGAGATATTTTATCTGGGATAAAATATCGTCTAAAGAGAGAGATTGATTAATTTGGAATTAATCGGTAAATTAATATATTCGATATATTAAACGAAATTAGATTTCGACGCGGAATTAAAATTAGATTTTAATTCGGGCGAACGAATTAATTTAGAATTAATTCGTTAGCGACGTGAATAGTGAATTCGCTAGGCGTAATCATTTAATTACGACGCAACGGAAAATTCGCTAATTGAGAATTAGCGAACCCGACCCCAAGTGTGATTGCGAGCGCATTCGTATTTCGAATTCGAGTGCGGCGACGCAAGTCACATCAAGCGTCAAATCAGTCGTCACATCAAGCGTCAAATCAAAAGTCGCTTTGAGTGATTGATTGATTGATTGATTGATGGATGGATTGATGGATTTACTTGCATCACATCACTTTATTAAAGTGACATGTGAATAGTGATGCAAGTGGGTGGAATAGTAACCTTGATGGATGTGTAATTGATTTACATAGATTTTATTGGATAAAATAAATGGAAAAGGCTTATTATTTTTTGGAAAAATATATAAGTCATTCTTGTAAATCATTTATACAATTTTAATCCATTTTACACCTTTTAGCTTTTCTTCCTTCTCTCTCACGCCCTTGGGGCTTCTCTTCTCTTCACTGCACAGCTCACAGGCGTGAGCTTTGGGGAGGCAATGAGTGGATTTTTCATGGACAAATCCAAGTGCTAGCACACTTGCGACTATTACGAATGTGTTAGGGAGGTTCACCCATGAGGCGGGACTCATCCGACGGAGTTTGGAGCTTCGAAATGAGACCCGAATTAGCTCAAACCAGTGAGCAAATCTGCACAGTGGCGTGAGCAAGGCAGTGGGCTTTATGGCTTGATTCGTCTTCAAATCGACTCAACCGACCGATGTAAGTATTCCGCTATCTTCGTTGGTGTATTCGCGCATTATTTCATGTCTTGTTTGATCTTGGGACCTAGATAATAACCAACAAGTGCTATAGCCATCGGGGAAGTATGACTAGGTCATGACTTTCCGATCATAAAGTGACTAGTTGCTAGTGATCTGATATATGTTTCGTACGAGGCAGACACAACTTCAGCCCCAGGCCTAGCATATGACATCTGATACTAGATAGTTATACGCTATACTATGTATACTACGTCTGACAAAGATCTTGTATTCCGTAGAAGAATATTTCTGGAGAATTGGGTAGGCACGGTGTTTTGCTAGAAGCCAACCATGTCTTGTAAATCGGTAAGTACGTGGTATCGGGTACGCATGTGTTCAGATAGTCCGATGACCGTATTTACTGCCAACATATCCAGGGATCTCTTGGGTCGCATCCCAAAGATTCACCAATGATATTTGACTCGAACAATATTAATCTGGGATTAATTAAGAGAGAGAAAAATTAATCTGGGATTAATTACGGAAAAAATTAATCTGGGATTAATTATCAGAGAAAGAATTAATCTGGGATTAATTGCGTCGATAATTTATCTGGGATTAAATTCGTCGAGAGGAGAGAACGCGATTAATTTGGAATTAATCGGCAAAGTAAATTTAATATTTAAATTAGATTTTACTATTTAATTTATTTAATTGTGCTAAAATAATATATTAGATATATTAAATGAAATCGGATTGCAAAGCGGGATTAAAATTGGATTTTAATACGGGCAAACGAATTAATTTGGAATTAATTCGCGAGCGACTTCGGTAATAATTTTACTGGGTATTATTATTTAATTGCTCCGCGACGGAAAATTTGTTTAATCGGATTAAATGAACCCGAGCCCAAAAATGTGTTGTGTAAGTAATTTGGATTTTAAATTCAATGTGGTAGGACCCACTCACTTACATCAACTAGTCATTTGTTGATGAAAGTTGTTGGGATATTAAGTTGGATTTACTTACCCATCACACCTACCAACAATAGAGATACAATTAATGAATTTTGGAAAATTTTCAATTCTCTCTCTCCTTGGCCGTGTAAAGTGTGTGAGGCCATTAATCGTTTTTTATCTCTTTTTGGAAAAAATGGAAAAGCTCGCTGACCTGCGTTTTTTGGCTGAATTGGCTACTGACTTTGCCTTTTTAGTTCTTTTTGGCGAGAATCAATTAATTCTTTTTGAAAGAAGCAATTGGCTTCTTCTTCTTTATTTTTGAAGAACGCCATTGCCTTTATTTTTGAAACAGGGCCAAATAAGCTATTGGCTTCTAATTAAAGAAGGAATTTGGCCTCTGCTTTTTTCCTTTTGAAAATGGCCGGTTGCTTCCTCTCTCCGGGTTGAATTGTTGCTTCTATTGGAGGGAAAAATTCGGCCACTTTTGTTCTTGCTAGCACATAAAAGAATCAAATTAAAGTGATAGAGATACCCACCCATGAGGTTGGAATCAACAAAGAAAGCTTGGAGCTTCCTCACATCCATGGAAATTTTTGAAAGTCAAAGCCGATCAATGTAAGTTAATTCCGCAAACTTCTTGATTTATTCACACACTAATCACGCTTAGAGATCCCGTGGTATGTTCTAGGAACACTTATAATGGTATCAGAGCAAGATCTAAGCTTGATTTGATTCTAGGGTTTGTAAAATTTAATTTGGGATTTTATGCTTGGAGTATTATTTTCTTAAATTGATGGTTTGGTTGAGCTTGTATGGTGTTTAATTGGATTTGTACATCATTGATTTTGTGATAAATTGATTAGATCAAAAATCCTTAAAATCCATGATTGGCCGATTACTACCCTTGGAGAGCTCATGGTTAATTTTATGAATTAGACAATTGGATATGTTGATTCAAATGAAATTGAATGTTAATTGTTGATTTAATTAGATTGAAATCAAAATTGGATGTTAATTTCATGTATTGCAGTGAGTATGAAGCATGTTGTAATGGATTGATTGTGCTTTAATTTGTGTTGGACACGAATTACATGTGAAGCATGATTAATTAGATTAATTAATATTTTGGAAATACTAGATTAATTAATTAATTGTGTTAATTACACTTCAATTGATTTAATGTGTAATTTGGAATGATATATTAATTTAATTTGTTGTAATTGGGCTAATGGGCTTGGTTGGGCCAATTTTAGTCTTGGATTATATTTGGGCATAAACTAATTCCATGAAGTCCAAAATATGACAATTGGGCCTTTAATAATTTAATTGGGCCTAATGGGCCTAAATTGATTTTATGGCATATGATGATTCCTAAATGGGCCAAGGCTTTTGGGTTTGATCCATAATGGCCAAAGCCCACGCCAAAAGAATTAATTGAAAGCCCATTGGACTTTAGTTAAATAGTATTGGATACTAATTGGGCATTTGAGACCCATAAAGATTGGATTTGGAATCCAAGTATTTAAGGCACATAAATAAGTGTAATTATTTAATTTGGAATTAAATATGAATTAGAATTGGATACAATTTAAATTGGATTTAAAATTGTAGTTCAATATAATTCAAGAATACTTACTTTGAGTATTTATTCTTAAACAAGTTGGACTCACGCAAATCAAATCGTTGTTTGAATATTGGATGGTCATTAATTCAAAGATTAATTAATTGGATTAGATTGATTAAATAACATGCTTTGTGTGAATACTTGGATGTATTGTATGAATAATGTATATCAGAAGGATATTAGAAGAGCGAGGGCAATTTTGGAAATTGTTGTAATAAATTTAGAATGTATTAAATTGGACCTGCGTGTCCAGCCTATTAGCTCCTTATCTCATTGTATTTCTCTTCTCACCAATTCCCCTTGACCGGCGTAAACACACACGTATAACGCAAGCGCACGTATCGTTCAAGTAGTATAAAAATATCGATCCCACGAGGACTTAATTCCTACTGTTGTTATTAATTATTGAATCTATTTATTTACAAATATCTAATTAAAGGGATAATAGAATTGATTGCTTGATTGATTTGGTTGAATAAAGATTTGCTAAATAAATAAATAAAAAGATAAAAGAAAATACTAAAGAAAATAAAAGACACAAAGATCTAAGGTTGTGATTTCTTTTAATATCATTTAAAAGATGAAGTGATTATTTTATGTTTGTGTAATAAATCGGTTTACTAACCTGGAACACTAAATTATGTGTAAGCCTTTGTCGATGGTCAGACACAAATACCCAGTTTAATCCAATTGAACCATATGTTTATGTCAACCAAATTATCTAGATTCATTAAGTTTAAGTTCCAATTATGGCTACCCCCGCCCGACAGGTATATTCCTATCCTGTAAGGAAATCTATTAAAGGGTTATCTATCCTCAAGGAAGATCGTGGGCTATTAAGTCTAAGGCTGAAACCTAAAATCCCTATGTCTAGTTCATTTTAGATTTACCATATCAATCTTATTGGTGATCAGACAACAAGAAGCATTAAGATTAAGACTTAATAAATTAACCTTTAAATTACCCAACTATAAAATAATCCCTTATAAACCGGTGATATTAAAAATCATCACAACCTCAGAAAACTAACACATAACTAGGACTAGTAAATTCATAAAAGTAAAAGACATAAAGTACAAATGCTGAAAAGTAAATTACAATAAAATAAAATGCTAAGGTAAAAGGAATTACTTTTACTACTACTAATTTAGATATCTCCCATAAAATAATATATAAACTTTTGATAAATTTACCAACCGACCAGTCTGGCGGTATCCTGATTAAGTCAAATTAAGTCCAACCAGCCATCAAGGCGGAACCAAAAATAAATTTACCAACCGACCAATATAGCGGTATCATTGATTAGTCAGGTTTAAACCAGATTAAAATTAAATTACCAACCGACCAATATAGCGGTATTCCTTATTAAGTCAATATTTTAAATAGTGAATATATTATTTTTAAGGGAGATTAATCTAAATAGTAACAGTAAAATAATTACCTTTCACCCTAGCTGAGGAAATTACTTCAACATGGTGAATAGTAAAAACTGTAAAAAGTAAAAAGTAAAAATTAAATTACTATTATTACAAAAAGTAATTAAAATTATTTACAAAACTAAAAATTAAAAACTAAAAAAAAAATAAAAATAAAAATTCTAGAGAGAGAAACTCTCTCAAGAGAGAGAAATCAAGAGAGAGAGGTGTGTTGAAATCTGAAATTTCGCGCTGAATTTATAGGCAAAAATTTCACTGTTCGCGCGTCGCGACGCCAAGGACCTCAGCGTCGCGACGCTGGATTTGTCGACGTGGCACGATGACAGCTTGACACATAGCGATTCGGATAAGAGGATAAGGTCGACACGTGTCATGGCGGCTAAGACTCAATTATTATGCTGACGTCATTGGTGACGTGGCACTGTTCATGACGTCATTGATGACGTCATGATGATGTGGCGTGCGCACGTTAGCGGATCTTCTGTGGTTGTGACACATGGCAAGGCGCATGTTAGCAAAGTCAAACTTCTCAAATTGTTGACCGTTGACCTGGCGCACGTTAGTAGATTCGGCTCACGTTGGGCGTCGCGGCGCGCAATGCTCCAGCGTCGCGACGCGCAGAAGACTAAAATATCCCTGTTGACGCATTTTTGTCTGGTTTTGCCCCAAATTGCCTCCAGTGCTGTCCAAACTTTATTTATCTGCAAGATAACAATAAAACACATCAAAACGTTCACAAAACTCAAGAAACTATACAAAATATTAAGTTAAATGAGTGGGAATAGTGATATAAATACCACTCATCACCCCTCAATGTAAATGAGGTTTCTTAGAAGTATTATGTAATTGGGAAGAAGTAAGAATAGTGCTAGCGGGAGAGAGGAAATGGAGAGATTTGTTCTAGGAATAATTTTTGATATATCCATCCGCATATTATTATTAATTTATTTCGCGCCTTATTATGCTTTTAGAATGCATGCTTAAGAGTGTATGATGAGACCTAATTAAGATAATAATTGGTTGCCAAGTCGCAAAAAAAACCCTCATTTTATATTAAGCGTTTTTCCTTCCATTGAGTGATTCTCTCTCAAGTTCCAAGATTGACATTGGTTTGTTGGCAAAATTCAAGACCTTTGTCCATCGCGGATGTGTTTGAATCACGAAAGCTTTGTTCCATATCGTACGTCTTGGGAAAGTTGTGATTTGTTGGCCAAAGTCAAGGTCACTTCTTGTTCATCGACCTCGATTACGAAGCTTTCCCACTGTCAATGGGTCACGCTTAACTGGTTTCATTAAGCTTCTTGAGCCAAAGCCAAAGCTTAGTTGATTCAGAGGAAAAAAGGTTATGAGATATATTGGATATATTGGCTTATATTGGATATATGTTTCGCATTTGGAGGTCCACCTACTGGATCTAGGAATTGGATGGGATCCAATTGATCTTAGAGATCTACCTAGTTAAGTTTCATACAACTTATTGGCCAAAGTCAAGGTTGTGTGTTATTTAACGGGATCCTAGCCCACTAGGAAACTAGGTTTCCCAAGTACTCCACAAAGGGTTAGAGGCTCGCCGAAAAATAGTGGGAGGCAAGTAATAAATTTGCAATTTCGTTTAAATACTTGCCAATACGCGCTCATTTCATTTTTCATCATTAATTATTAGTTGGACTAATATTCGATTGTTGTATTAATTAAACAGTTGGATTGTATTCAAACTACTTCATTTGTGGTTGGTTATATAATTAGATTATAGTAATCAATACATTTGAATGTAACCGATCAATTGTAGTTGATTTTATAGTTAGACTATAGTAATCATTATATTTAATTGTACCCGAAATTGTTTATTGGATAATTGGACTATAGCAATCAAGATGACTGAAAGATTAGCGTTTAGAACATAATCCTGGGTGAAAATGTATTTAAACGGTTCTAATTTTCAGATTGGGAATAGAACTTCAGGATAGTCCTGAGAGCTGATAAGTTATTCTATTTGATAGAGAAACCTCTCGAGCATGAGCCCGGAGTTGAGCGAATACTCATTGTGATGATAACTTTAGTGCTCAATCCGTTATGTACAGTCAGAGCTTCTTAAAATGACAAATCCCAAGTTGTCAGCCTAAACTGTGGCAAACGGGGTCACTGGAAGCGTGACTGCCGTATGGACAAGGACGACATGAAGGAAGTGAAGGTGGGACAAGGTTCCGGCTTCAAGTATGTTTGTTATAAACATGTTCACTACTGGTTTTAAAATAGGATTTTTGATACTAGATGTGGTACATAAATATATGTACTGATGTGCATGATCTGCTGATAAGCAGGAAACTGGCTTCAGATGAGATCGACCTGCGAGTTAGAAATGGGACATAAGTCACTTTTTTTGACCATAGAAACCTAAGTTTTGGAACTGCCCTTTAGGCATGTACTTAATTTAAGAGACTATTATAATGTATCTAGTTTGACTAGAAACGTCATCTTTGTATCTAGTTTAACACATTGCGGGTATACCTTCATATTCCGAAACGCCGAGTGTTTTGTATATAAAGATGATATTGAGATATCTACATTAGATGTAAATAATGGTCTTTATATTTAGAATATAAATGAATTTCAAACATATAATATGACAAACAAAAGCTCAAACTGAATAAATCCGTTGAGACTTAAAAGTGGCATTGTTGTTTGTGACACATTAACAAGACTCGTATATCCACACTTTCGAAGAGCGGATACTAGGACAAATTTGATTCTAATTCAAATGATGTCTACGAATCTAGTTTATTAGGCAAAGTGCCTAAAACGCCTTTTACTTGGTAAAAGTGTAAGTGCCACCAATCTGTTAGCCCTCGTTCATAGTACGTGGGCACATGTCTACCAATGCTAGAGTTGGATATGAATACTTTGTAACCTTTAGGGATGTGGCATCGTGTTACGGTTATGTGTATCTTATGAAACACAAGTAAGAAACTTTTGAGTAATTCAAAGAGTTTCGACACGAAGTAAGAAAACAGACCGGTAAAAGTATTAAAACATTACGGTCGGACCATAGTGTAAAATACTTAAACATATAAGTTTCGAGATTACTTGAAAGAGTATGGTATTCTTTCACAGTGGACTCATCCCGGAACACCTCAATTGAGCGGTGTGTCCGAACGGAGAAACCGAACTTTGTTGGACATCGTAAGGTTAATGATGAGTCGGTTTGAGCTACCAATTTCCTTATGAGGATACGCATTAAACAGTGCAGTACTTATTTTTGAATAAGGTTCCATGAAAATCTGTTAGACAGACTTCATATTAGATATGAACAGAAAAGAAACCGAGTTTCTCATTCCTGAAGATTTGGGAATGCTGGGCATATGTTTGGATGGTACCAAACTAGAACCCAAATCGGATAAGTGCTTATTTGTAGGTTATCCTAAGGAAACCAAAGTATAGTACTTATACAACTCACAAGAGAACAATGTAATTGTTGCTCTCCATGCGGATTTCCGAAGAGGAATTCCTATATGCAGTGGTTAGTGGGAGGAAAGTAAAACTCGATGAAAATCAGAGTAATACTGTTCCAGGCACCGAGTCCTCACGGTATACCAACAGTTCATCAGGGATGAAACTGTACCAATAATCTTCGAATACACAAGAACCGAGTAGGTCGAAGAGAGTCAGAAAATAACCTAGGAGGTATGGGTTTCTGATCTCACCTCATGTAGATATCAATCTTATTGAGGAAGATGAACCGACTACGTATGAGGAAGTGATACAAGCTATCGACTCCTTTTATGGCAAAGTGCCATGAAGTCCGAAATGGATTCCATGTATACCAACCAAGTTTGGACACTAGTTGATGTACCAGAAGACATTGTGCCTATTGGTACTATATAAGTCTTCAAGGAAGACATACATGGATGGTAACATACAAATGTACACAGCTAGGCTTGTAAAGAAAGGGTATCGTCAACGACATAATGTCGACTACGATGAAACTTTTTCACCTGTTGCCATGATTAAATCCATTCGGATAATGCTTGCTATAACTGCATATTTCGTTTATGAAATATGACAGCTAGACGCCAAAGCCGCTTTCCTTAACGGAAACCTTTTGGAGGATGTTTCTGTTGGGAAGCGGCCGTGAATGCGCAGCGGAAAATCAAAATTATTATGCCGCTTTCGCTTTGCCCAAGACCGGTTTGTTTTTATTATTCTACAAGCCTAGACATGTTACTATATATTCTAAGCATAAAACTCATAAAACATGCAAAGAACATAAACCTAAACATGCTAACTATCATAAGAACTCTAAATAAAATAAAGAAATAAAAAGACTTACTTGAACCGTAGACTCCTCCAGTCCTCCCTCCAATCTACAAGCTTTTCTCGAACACAGCAAGCTCTTCCACGTTCCAAAGAGCTACCCAAGTGTGTGGCCTCCAAAGATGCACACACCAAAGCCAAAACTCAACGGCAAGACTACGCCTTGAGTGCACGGGTATTTTGCCCTTGGTGCTAGCTTAAGCAAATACCTCAAAACTTTTAACTCGAGGTTCCTCTAGTTAATTAGAATTAAGGATCCTCAAAATTAGTGGCTTACTCTTAAACTTTAGAGTTGCTCACTTATATAAACCCAAAATATGAAAGGTTTCAGTGTAAAAAATTGTGAAGAATTCTTTGAGTTTATATAGTGCTTCAAAGACAACAAAATTAATTAAGAATCCGATGTGAGATAAAAGCTAATTTAATCTTAGCCATTGGATATTAATTTAGTGGTTAAATGAGATTATAAAACCCTAATAAGAGTTTGGGCCGAATTGGAATTCAGAACAAATAACAAAAAAAAAATTACTATTCACGTTAATAGTAATTTTTTTATTCCCATTCTCAAAGTGCCCCCATCGTCATTCACCAATTCCTAAGCCACTATGGAACCTCATATATGATATGTTCAATAATTAAACACATTGAACCATTTATGAATAATTCCTACAACAATCATATATGTTGTTATATTTGTACTAAGCACTGTTAACCATTGATTTCGACTTTATTGTGTGTGACCTTTTGGGTTCCCCTCAAGTTGGACATGAAATGAATCGTGATAATTTAATCGAACATAAATTATCCTCCGATCAGATGGTCGTTCGATTTCAATTACCAAGGTTGACATCTAGCAACATGCCAATGCCCCGAAATGAGAAGGAAAGATATATATATATATATACCCATTATGTATGCGATTTACATATGATACGGTCCCTCACCTCACTCTATCCCCACCTATTGACCTAGGGTACAGAAACTGTCTACCTATATGGTCAAAGGTATGATGTTGATAGTGTCATGAATTGTGCTAACCCAAGAATCTCACATAATTCTTCCGTTGTGGCCACAGTCTCAAGCACTTATCACACATATCAACCCGCGAACTAGAATACTACTCTTATAAGAAAATATTATCTGAAAGAGTGGCGATTCTCTGTTGTATCTTTACAAACTTCATGTGTTTCAACAAATGACCCAATCATACCCTTATGACCAGATCTTTTGAACCGGTGAAGGAGAATGTCAAAGTTATTTGATCCACACATAAGATTGTAAAGACCTCAAGTCTAAGGACTAGTCATATAATCGATACATGAAAGTACTCACAGTCACATTGGATAAATACTCAATATGAAAACTTTCGGTGGTCAGTTCGATAGACACGAACAACTCATGCATCCATGTGATACACCAAGCGGACGGATCTCCGCAAATAGCCTATGAGATCGGCTACCCCACTTAAGGGCGGATCATATCATCATGCTAGTCTCTCCACTTTGTTAACGCCCAGATTATTCACAAAAGTATGACTAGGAACATTTAAGAGTAATGATTCTCATAAGGCGTGGAAGCCATCGTCTTATTACTCCAATGGCTTTATTACAGTTTTGATGATTCATATAAGTTATGTAAGACACGTATAATAAAGATTTCCATTTTATTAATTAATGAAAATATTACAAATACATGTACATATAGCCCATCCACAAGTTGGGTATAGGGCATATCCCTAACAATCTCCCACTTGCACTATAGCCAACTAGTATGAATCTGGACACCATACTCGGGGGTGTGCCTATCATGCTTTTGTTGAGTCAGCCCTTTAGTGAGAGAATCTTCAAGATTATCTTCTGTGGGTATTTTCTCTATAATAACTTCTTTTCTCTCAATAATTTCCCTGATGAGGTGAAATCGACTTCTTACATGCTTGGATTTCTAGTGGGACCTTCGTTCCTTTGATTGAGCAATGGCGCCCTTGTTGTCACAATACATAATGACTACATTCTTTATAGCGGGAAATATTTCCGTCTCCGTGATGAACTTCTTTATCCATGGTGCTTCTTTAGCTGCCTCGGATGCTGCAATATACTCGGCTTCAGTGGTGGATTCTGCTATAGTTGACTACTTTGAGCTTTTCCAACTGACATCACCACCATTCAAAGTAAACAGATATCCTGTTTGTGATCTGCTGTCATCCCTATCGGTCTGAAAGCTCGCATCACAGTAACCAATGACTTTCATCTTAGAACAATCTCCGTATGTCAAGAACATATCCTTAGTTCTTCTCAGATACTTGAGGATTATTTTGACAGCTTCCTAGTGTTGCTCACCAGGATTTGCCTGATACCTGCTCGTTATGCTAAGAGCATAAGAGACATAAGGTTTTGTACATAGCATGGCTTAGATGACCAATCCTATTGCTGAAGCATAAGGGATCCTACTTATAAGATCTCAATCTGAAGGAGTATGTGTGTTAGGAAGCGGCCGCGAGTGCGCAGTGGAAAATTAAAATTATTATGCCGCATTCCATTTGCCTAAGACCCATTTTTTTTTTATTATTCTACAAGCCTAGCAATGTTACTATATATATTCTAAGCATAAAACTCATAAAACATGCAAAGAACATAAACCTAAACATGCTAACTATCATAAGAACTCTAAATAAAATAAAGAAAGAAAAAAAGACTTACTTGAACCGTAGACTCCTCCAGTCCTCCCTCTAATCTACAAGCTTTTCTTGAACTCAGCAAGCTCTTTTACGTTCCAAAGAGCCACCTAAGTGTGTGGCCTCCAAAGATGCACACACCAAAGCCAAAACTCAACGGCAAGACTGCGCCTTGAGTGCACAGGTATTTTGCCCTTGGTGCTAGCCTAAGCAAATACCTCAAAACTTTTAACTCGAAGTTCCTCTAGTCAATTAGACTTAAGGATCCTCAAAATCAGCGGCTTACTCTTAAACTTTAGAGTTGCTCACTTATATAAACCCAAGATATGAAATGTTTGGTGTAAAAAAATTGAGAAGAATTCTTTGGGTTTATATAGTGCTCCAAAGACAACAAAATTAATTAAGAATCCGATGTGAGATAAAATCTAATTTAATCTTAGCCATTGGATCTTAATTTAGTGTTTTAATGAGATTATAAAACCCTAATAAGAGTTTGGGCCGAATTGGAATTCAAAACAAATAACAAATTTTTTTACTATTCACGTGAATAGTAATTTTTTTTTATTATTTTTTTATTCCAATTCCCAAAGTGCCCCTATCGTCATTCACCAATCCCTAAGCCACTATTGAACCTCATAAATGATATGTTCAATAATTAAACACATTGAACCATTTATGAACAATTCCTACAACAATCATTTATGCTTTTATATTTGTACTGTGCAGTGTTAACCATTAATTTCGACTTTGTTGTATGTATCCTTTTATGTTCCCCTCAAGTGGGACATGAAATGAATCGTGATAAATTAATCGAACATAAATTATCCTCTGATCAGATGGTCGTTCGATTTCAATGACCAAGGCTGACATCTAGCAACATGCCAAGGCCCATAAATGAGAAGGAAATATATATATACCCATTCTGTATACGATTTACATATGATACGGTCCCTCGCCTCACTGTATCCCCACATATTGAACTAGGGTACGGAAAGTGTCTACCCATATTTTCAAATGTATGATGTTGATAGTGTCATGAATCGTGCTAACCCAAGAATCTCACATGATTCTTCAGTTGTGGCCACAGTCTCAAGCACTGATCACACATATCAACCCGCAAACTGGAATACTACTATTATAAGAAAATATTATCCGAGAGAGTGGCGATTCTCTGCTGTATCTTTACAAACTTCGTGTGTTTCAACAAATGACCCAATCATACCCTTATGACCGGATCTTTTGAACTAGGGAAGGAGAATGTCAAAGTTATTTGATCCACACATAAGATTGAATAGACCTCAAGTCTAAGGACTAGTCACATAATCGATACATGAAAGTTCTCACAGACATATGGGATAAACACTCCATATGAAAACTTTCGGCGGTCAGTTCGATGGACACGAGCAACTCATGCATCCATGTGATACACCAAACAGATAGATCTCCGCTAGTAGCCTATGAGATCGGCTACCCCACTTAAGGGCAGATCATATCATCATGCTAGTCTCCGCTTTGTGAACGCCCAGATTATTCACAAAACTATGACTATGAATATTTTAGAGTAATGATTCTCATAAGGAGTGGAAGCCATCGTCTTATTACTCCAAGAGCTTTGTTACAGTGTCCAAGATTCATATAAGTTATGTATGACACGTATAATAAAGATTGTCATTTTATTAATTAATTAAAATATTACAAATACATATACATATAGCCCATCCACAAGTTGGGTATAGGGCATATCCCTAACAATCTCCAACTTGCACTATAGCCAATTAGTATTAATCTGGACACCATACTCTCGGGTGTGCCTATCATGCTTTTGTTGAGTTAGCCCCTTAGTCAGAGAATCTGTAAGATTATCTTCTGTGGGTATTTTATCTATAATAAATTATTTTCTCTCAACATCTCCCTGATAAGATGAAATCGCCTGAGTATATGCTTGGATTTCTGGTGGGACCTTTGTTCCTTTGATTGAGCAATGGCACCCGTGTTGTCACATTACATCGTGACGCCATTCTTTATCGCGGGAAGCACTTCCAGCTCCGTGATGAACTTCTTTATCCAGACTGCTTCTTTAACAGACTCAGATGCTGCAATATACTCGGCTTCAGTGGTGGATTCCGCTGTAGTTGACTGCTTTGAGCTTTTCTAACTGACATCTCAGTCATTCAAAGTAAACAGATATCCTGTTTGCGATCTGCTGTCATCCCTATCGGTTTAAAAGTTCGCATCACAGTAACCAATGACTTTCATCATAGAACAATCTTTGTATATAAAGAACACATCCTTAGTTCTTCTCAGATACTTGAGGATTATTTTGACCGCTGCCCAATGTTGCTCACTAGGATTTGTCTGATACCTGCTCGTTATGCTAATAGCATAAGAGACATCAGGTCTTGTACATAGCATGACTTATATGACCGATCCTATTGCTGAAGCATAAGGGATCCTACTTATATGCTCTCTAACTGAAAGAGTATGTGTGTTGGGAAGGGCCGCGAGTGCGCAGCGGAAAATTATAATTATTATGCCGCTTTCTCTTTGCCTAAGACCCATTTGTTTTCATTATTCTACAAGCCTAGTCATGTTACTATATATATTCTAAGCATAAAACTCATAAAACTTGCAAAGAACATAAACCTAAACATGCTAACTATCAAAAAAAGAACTACAAAAAAAAAAATAAAGAAAAAGACTTACTTGAACCGTAGACCCCTCCAGTCCTCCCTCCAATCTACAAGCTTTTCAAGAACTCAGCAAGCTCTTCCACATTCCAAAGTGCCACCCAAGTGTGTGGCCTCCAAAGATGCACACACCAAAGCCAAAACTCAACGGCAGACAAGACTACGCCTTGAGTGCACGGGTATTTTGCCCTTAGTGCTAGCCTAAGCAAATACCTCAAAAATTTAACTCGAGGTTCCTCTAGTCAATTAGACTTAAGGATCCTCAAAATCAGTGGCTTACTCTTAAACTTTAGAGTTGCTCACTTATATAGCCTAAGATATGAAATGTTTGTGTGTAAAAAAATTGTGTGAAGAATTCTTTGGGTTTATATCGTGCTCCAAAGACAACAAAATTAATTAAGAATCCGATGTGGGATAAAAGCTAATTTAATCTTAGCCATTGGATCTTAATTTAGTGGTTTAATGAGATTATAAAACCCTAATAAAAGTTTGGGCCGAATTGGAATTCAAAACAAATAACAACATTTTTTTACTATTCACGTGAATTGTAATTTTTTTATTATTATTATTTTTTATTCCAATTCCCAAAGTGCCCATATCGTCATTCACCAATCCCTAACCAACTATAGAACCTCATAAATGATCTATTCAATAATTAAACACATTGAACCATTTATGAACAATTCCTACAGCAATCATATATGCTGTGTTATATTTGTACTGTGCACTGTTAACCATTGATTTCGACTTTGTTGTATGTGACCTTTTGGGTTCTCCTCAAGTTGGACATGAAATGAATCGTGATAATTTAATCGAACATAAATATCCTCAGATCAGATGTTCGTTCGATTTCAATGACCAAGGTTGACATCTAGCAACATGCCAAGGCCCCTAAATGAGAAGGAAAGATATATATAACATTATGTATGCGATTTACATATGATACGGTCCCTCGCCTAACTGTATCCCCACATATTGACCTAGGGTACGGAAAGTGTCTACCCATATGGTCAAATGTATGATGTTGATAGTGTCATGAATCGTGCTAACCCAAGAATCTCACATGATTCTTCAGTTGTGGCCACAGTCTCAAGCACTGATCACACATATCAACCCGCAAACTGGAATACTATTATTATAAGAAAATATTATCCGAGAGAGTGGCGATTCTCTGCTGTATCTTTACAAACTTCGTGTGTTTCAACAAATGACCCAATCATACCCTTATGACCGGATCTTTTGAACTAGGGAAGGAGAATGTCAAAGTTATTTGATCCACACATAAGATTGAATAGACCTCAAGTCTAAGGACTAGTCACATAATCGATACATGAAAGTTCTCACAGACATATGGGATAAACACTCCATATGAAAACTTTCGGCGGTCAGTTCGATGGACACGAGCAACTCATGCATCCATGTGATACACCAAACAGATAGATCTCCGCTAGTAGCCTATGAGATCGGCTACCCCACTTAAGGGCAGATCATATCATCATGCTAGTCTCTCCGCTTTGTGAACGCCCAGATTATTCACAAAACTATGACTATGAATATTTTAGAGTAATGATTCTCATAACGAGTGGAAGCCATCGTCTTATTACTCCAAGAGCTTTGTTACAGTGTCCAAGATTCATATAAGTTATGTATGACACGTATAATAAAGATTGTCATTTTATTAATTAATTAAAATATTACAAATACATATACATATAGCCCATCCACAAGTTGGGTATAGGGCATATCCCTAACAATCTCCAACTTGCACTATAGCCAACTAGTATTAATCTGGACACCATACTCTCGGGTGTGCCTATCATGTTTTTGTTGAGTTAGCCCCTTAGTCAGAGAATCTGTAAGATTATCTTCTGTGGGTATTTTATCTATAATAACTTATTTTCTCTCAACAATCTCCCTGATAAGATGAAATCGCCTGAGTATATGCTTGGATTTCTGGTGGGACCTTTGTTCCTTTGATTGAGCAATGGCACCCGTGTTGTCACATTACATCGTGACGCCATTCTTTATCGCGGGAAGCACTTCCAGCTCCGTGATGAACTTCTTTATCCAGACTGCTTCTTTAACAGACTCAGATGCTGCAATATACTCGGCTTCAGTGGTAGATTCCGCTGTAGTTGACTGCTTTGAGCTTTTCTAACTGACATCTCAGTCATTCAAAGTAAACAGATATCCTGTTTGCGATCTGCTGTCATCCCTATCGGTCTGAAAGCTCGCATCACAGTAACCAATGACTTTCATCATAGAAAAATCTTTGTATATAAAGAACACATCCTTAGTTCTTCTCAGATACTTGAGGATTATTTTGACCGCTGCCCAATGATGCTCACTAGGATTTGTCTGATACCTGCTCGTTATGCTAATAGCATAAGAGACATCAGGTCTTGTACATAGCATGACTTAGATGACCGATCCTATTGCTGAAGCATAAGGGATCCTACTTATATGCTCTCTAACTGAAAGAGTATGTGTGTTAGGAAGAGGCCGCGAGTGCGCAGCGGAAAATTATAATTATTATGCCGCTTTCTCTTTGCCTAAGACCCATTTGTTTTCATTATTCTACAAGCCTAGTCATGTTACTATATATATTCTAAGCATAAAACTCATAAAACTTGCAAAGAACATAAACCTAAACATGCTAACTATCAAAAGAACTACAAAAAAAATAAATAAAGAAAAAGACTTACTTGAACCGTAGACCCCTCCAGTCCTCCCTCCAATCTACAAGCTTTTCAAGAACTCAGCAAGCTCTTCCACATTCCAAAGTGCCACCCAAGTGTGTGGCCTCCAAAGATGCACACACCAAAGCCAAAACTCAACGGCAAGACTACGCCTTGAGTGCACGGGTATTTTGCCCTTAGTGCTAGCCTAAGCAAATACCTCAAAACTTTTAACTCGAGGTTCCTCTAGTCAATCAGACTTAAGGATCCTCAAAATCAGTGGCTTACTCTTAAACTTTAGAGTTGCTCACTTATATAAGCCTAAGATATGAAATGTTTGGTGTAAAAAAATTGTGAAGAATTCTTTGGGTTTATATCGTGCTCCAAAGACAACAAAATTAATTAAGAATCCGATGTGGGATAAAAGCTAATTTAATCTTAGCCATTGGATCTTAATTTAGTGGTTTAATGAGATTATAAAACCCTAATAAAAGTTTGGGCCGAATTGGAATTCAAAACAAATAACAACATTTTTTTACTATTCACGTGAATTGTAATTTTTTTATTATTATTATTTTTTATTCCAATTCCCAAAGTGCCCATATCGTCATTCACCAATCCCTAACCAACTATAGAACCTCATAAATGATCTATTCAATAATTAAACACATTGAACCATTTATGAACAATTCCTACAGCAATCATATATGCTGTTATATTTGTACTGTGCACTGTTAACCATTGATTTCGACTTTGTTGTATATGACCTTTTGGGTTCTCCTCAAGTTGGACATGAAATGAATCGTGATAATTTAATCGAACATAAATTATCCTCGGAACAGATGTTCGTTCGATTTCAATGACCAAGGTTGACATCTAGCAACATGCCAAGGCCCCTAAATGAGAAGGAAAGATATATATACACATTATGTATGCGATTTACATATGATACGGTCCCTCGCCTAACTGTATCCCCACATATTGACCTAGGGTACGGAAAGTGTCTACCCATATGGTCAAATGTATGATGTTGATAGTGTCATGAATCGTGCTAACCCAAGAATCTCACATGATTCTTCCGCTATGGCCACAGTCTCATGCGCTGATCACACATATCAACCCGCGAGCTGGAATACTACTCTTATAAGAAAATATTATCTGAGAGAGTGGCGATTCTCTGTGTATCCGTACAAACTTCATGTGTTTCAACAAATGACCCAATCATACCCTTATGACCGGATCTTTTGAATTGGGGAATGAGAATTTCAAAGTTATTTGATCGACACATAAGATTGTAAAGACCTCAAGTCTAAGGACTAGTCATATAATCGATACATGAAATTTCTCATAGACACATGGAATAAACACTCCATATGAAAACTTTCGGCGGTCAGATCGATGGACACGAGCAACTCATGTATCTATGTGATACACCAAGAGGATGGATCTCCGCTAGAAGCCTATGAGATCGGCTACCCCACTTAAGGGCAGATCATATCATCATGCTAGTCTCTCCGCTTTGTGAACGCCCAGATTATTCACAAAACTATAACTATGAATATTTAAGAGTAATGATTCTCATAAGGTGTGGAAGCCATCGTCTTATTACTCTTGGGGCTTTATTACAGTGTTGAAGATTCATATAAGTTATGTATGACATGTATAATAAAGATTGTCATTTTATTAATTAATTAAAATGTTACAAATACATATACATATAGCCCTTCCACAAGTTGGGTATAGGGCATATTCATAACAATCTCCCACTTGGACTATAGCCAACTAGTATGAATCTGGACACCATACTCTCGGTGTGTGCCTATCATGCTTTTGTTGAGTCAGCCCTTTAGTCAGAGAATCTGCAAGATTATCTTCTGTGGGTATTTTCTCTATAATAACTTTATTTCTCTCAACAATCTCCCTGATGAGATGAAATCGCCTGAGTATATGCTTGGATTTCTGGTGGGACCTTGGTTCCTTTGATTGAGCAATGGCACCCGTGTTGTCATAGTACATCGTGACGCCATTCTTTATCGCGGGAAGCACTTCCAACTCCGTGATGAACTTCTTTAACCAGACAGCTTCTTTAGCAGACTCAAAAGCTGCAATATACTCGGCTTCAGTGGTGCATTCCGCTGTAGTTGACGGCTTTGAGCTTTTCCAAATGACATCACCGCCATTCAAAGTAAACAGATATCGTATTGGTGATCTTCTATCATCCCTATTGGTTTGAAAGCTCACATCACAGTAACCAATGAATTTCATCTTAGAACAATCTCCCTCCAATCTACAAGCTTTTCTCGAACTCAGCAAGCTCTTCCACATTCCAAAGAGCCACCTAAGTGTGTGGCCTCCAAAGATGAACACACCAAAGCCAAAACTCAACGGCAAGACTACGCCTTGAGTGCACGGGTATTTTGCCCTTGGTGCTAGACTAAGCAAATACCTCAAAACTTTTAACTCGAGGTTCCTCTAGTCAATTAGACTTAAGGATCCTCAAAATCAGTGGCTTACTCTTAGACATTAGAGTTGCTCACTTATATAAACCCAAGATATGAAATGTTTGGTGTAAAAAAATTGTGAAGAATTCTTTGGGTTTATATAGTGCTCCAAAGACAACAAAATTAATTAAGAATCCGATGTGGGGTAAAAGTTAATTTAATCTTAGCCACTGGATCTTAATTTAGTGGTTTAATGAGATTATAAAACCTTAATAAAAGTTTGGGCCGAATTGGAATTCAAAACAAATAAATTTTTTTTTACTATTCATGTGAATAGTAATTTTTTTAATATTATAATTTTTTATTCCAATTCCCAAAGTGCCCCTATCGTCATTCACCAATCCCTAACCCACTATGGAACCTCATAAATGATATGTTCAATAATTAAACACATTGAACCATTTATGAACAATTCCTACAGCTATCATTTATGCTGTTATATTTGTACTGTGCACTGTTAACCATTGATTTCGACTTTGTTGTGTGTGACCTTTTGGGTTCCCCTCAAGTTGGAGATGAAATGAATCGTGATAATTTAATCGAACATAAATTATCCTCCGATCAGATGGTCGTTCGATTTCAATGACCAAGGTTGACATCTAGCAACATGCCAAGGCCCCTAAATGAGAAGGAAATATATATATACACATTATGTATGCGATTTACATATGATACGGTCCCTCGCCTAACTGTATCCCCACTTATTGACCTAGGGTACGGAAACTACCTACCCATATGGTCAAATGTATGATGTTGATAGTGTCATGAATGGTGCTAACCTAAGAATCTCACATGATTCTTCCGCTGTGGCCACAGTCTCATGCACTGATCACACATATCAACCCGTGAGCTGGAATACTACTCTTATAAGAAAATATTATCCGAGAGAGTGGTGATTCTCTGTTGTATCTTTACAAACTTCATATGTTTCAAAAAATGACCCAATAATCCCTTATGACCGAATCTTTTGAACCGGGGAAGGAGAATGTCGAAGTTTTTTATCGAGACATAAGATTGTAAAGACCTCAAGTCTAAGGACTAGTCATATAACCGATACATGAAAGTTCTCATAGACACATGGGATAAACACTCCATATGAAAACTTTCGGCGGTCAGTTCGATGGACACGAGCAACTCATGCATCCATGTGATACACCAAGCGGACGATCACCGCTAGAAGCCTATGAGATCGGCTACCCCACTTAAGGGTAGATAATATCATCATGCTAGTCTCTCCGCTTTGTGAACGTTCACTACAAGAAAAAAGGCCTTTACTGACACTAAGGTTAGTGACACTAGGCTAAAAGTGTCAGAAACGACGTGTAAATGGGCCTATTTCCGTGTTTTCACTTAAATATCAATAATTACTGACACTATGGTATCAGCGATTTTAGTGTCAGTAATTTCTATTACAATAGTATCAGTAAGAAATAAAAAAAAAAAAAAAAAAAACGCGTAGTCGTCTGGAGTCGAACCAACACCTCGCGGAAGTGACGTTTTTCGCATATATTACTGACACTAGAGTATCAGTAAATTTAGTGTCAGTAATTAATGATACCTTAGTATCAGTAAAAAAATTAAAAAAATATATATAATTTTAGTGGCGAAATTTTTTCCCCACTAATTGAATATAAAAATTTTGAAATCCTTGTCTTCACCGCCTTCTTCAACTACCAAAAATATTTTTTCCATTTACAAAATCAATTTCATCAAATCAAACCCACCAAAATCCCTCTCCACTACTTCTTCGAACATCCTCCTCCTCCATGTTTCAAACCTTCGAAAATCCCTCACCACTTCTAGGGCTTATTGCGTGCGCGCGAGCAAGGGGGAGAGGGAATCAGGGTCTTGTAAAACCCTAAATATCGAACGAGAAGGGATTCAGGAATCAACCAAATAGAATCTCAAATTACGCTTAATTACTTTGAATCTAAATCTTAAAATTTATAATCGGTAAGTATCTTGAGTTTAGTTTTACTTGCTTGTTAGAAAAAAATTTGAATCAAATCTCTCTTAATATTGAAGTTTCCAGTGAAAAGCTATAATTATCCTGTAGTAATTATGCTGCAAACTCAATCTGAGGTTTTTCATTTTACAAATCACAATGAAATTTTGACTATTTGTTTGGGTCTCTGAAATTTAGGGTTTCAAAATGGGGTTATCTTCGAAGCGAGCAAGAAAAGCAAAGGAGAGTGACAGGTATGCTGAAGACTTGAGTGATTCTGAAAATGACCAGATGACAGTTAGTAAAATTCTTTTTTCTTTTCTATCCTTGATCGGTTTTGATTGGTGTTATAATGCTGTTGTGTTGTTAGTTGATTGAAGATTTACGAATTAGGTTGATTCAGAGGAAGAAGATGATGAATTTGATGATGTAGAAGAAGGGGATGAAGAAGAGGGGAGTTCAGATGATGAAGATCAGGAGGAAGAGGAGAATGGCGATGTCGGTGAAAAATTAACGATCCAATCCATTTCAAAGGTCGCTCATTGTCTTTCATCTCTACTTCTTCATATGTTGATGAAATGGTTGTTTATGTTTTCAATTTTTTTGTTCAAAAGAGTTACGTTTTGTTTATTTGGGGTGCATTTTCTGAATTTTGGTCTGTTTGGTTACTGAGAAAATGGATGTTTATTTGACTGAGTTTGCAAATGAGAATGATTATCTTAGACTAAAGAGGCTTCGTGGGCGGCATTTTACTTTTGATGCTTCATTTCCAGATTCCACTACTCAACAAGAGGTTTATTCCACAACGTGAGTGTTTAGCTTTGAATCATTCTATCTACTTGATGATGATTTTTATGCATATATTTGTCAGTTGGGTTTTTGTTTCCGCATAAAAGATCAGATCTTTAGATGCATATTTTGATATGAATGTTTCCTGGAAAGTTAAATTTACATTTGTGTTTTAGTTGTCATTTGCTAATCCTATCCCTGTGTGAGTTTCAATTAAGTAAACCATTTTCATAGTTGTTAAATGCTTTGTCAAGTGTTTAACTATTGCATAAGCTAAGACAATAGGGATAAGAAAACACTTGAATTTTATGAATCTATGTACCTAATTTTTATTCTACAATTAGAACTTGCTACATAAAACATTCTGGTGATTTTGTGTGAAAACATGGCACTGGTTATGTGTAGAATTTATTTATTTTTGTAAAATTGTCTATATGTTAGATACGAATTGGCTACGCTAGCCCATTTAATTGGTTGCTGATGAAATGGAGGATAGTAATAAGAAGGAAATAGAAGCCTGATGTTACCTGAAACTTGGATTGAAGTTTGGTCATTGGATATAATTTTAGCAGGATAAAATCTATTTTCTGACTTTTCAGGACTGCAGAGCTGGTGGAAGCAGTTCTGCAGGGAAGGAATGGGTCAGTGTTCTGCTATGGTGCCACGGGAGCTGGGAAAACATATACGATGCTGGGTACAATGGAGAATCCAGGTCAGAGGTTTAAATGCCCTTAGGGTCACCTACATAGGAAATTATATCCTCTGGGTTTGTTGATTGTCCTTAGGGATTGAGAGATGCTCTGTTGCTAGCAAAGTTTAACTACTAGGAGATATAATGATGAATGTGCAAAATGAGTATAGTGAACTCACATTTTCCATACTTTTCAGTTGTTGTTAGATGTATTACCATTGTCCATAGAATTGGAGACAAAATTAGAGAGTGGGAAAGTATAAGTAGCTAGGGAAAACTTAGACAAACCTCTGTGCAACAAGTGTAGTTGTAGTAAAATATTTGGCCATCCACCACGCTCGTCAAATTCCTTGTGTTGTATGTTACAGTTGAGCGAATTGATTGTTAGGCAAGAGTTTACCATATGCCTTGCTTAGTGCATGGTTTCAAGGATTTTCCTGCTATATATACATAGCTATTGTTCGTTGAGTTAATGAAGTAGTATGGTATTTCTCTTTTCTGTAAATTAATACATTCTTGTTTCTACTTTTTAGCTTAGAATTTTTTCCCCAGATTTTTTACTTCAGTGAAAGCAATATGAATCATATCTTTTATTTCAGTTTTATGCCCTGATGGGTTTAATTTGGTGGGTTAATTTGTTTTATTTGTGAGTTTTGCTAGTGGGTAAGATTGCTTTGAGACTTGAAAGTTAAAACAATCATGATGTAAAATATTCTATTAACAGTGTCTCGATGTTCTCTATGTCAGACATGAACTTGGAGATAGTTTTTTACCTGATGAAGTTTTGCCATGTTCTGATTGATACTTGTTGAAACCTTTGGGGGATATGGCACCTGTCATCTGATGTGCTTTGAGGTGCAGCATGAATGCTATGGAAGCAGTATTTGATATATTGAGATCTAACATGTTTATCTCATCTATTTTTATGGCAATTACCTGGAATGTTACATTCTAGTACATTTTGAGCTTTGAACTTTTAGTTTCCAGGAATTCCATAATGAACAACTATCTTGTCATCTTGATTTGCTTCCTGCATTTGGAAACAGTATTAGATCATGTCATCTGATAAACTTAATCTGGTTCATGAGATCCTTTTATTTCAGTTTTATGTCCGTCTATATATATATATTGGTGTGTGTGTGTGTTGTGTGTGTGTGTGTGTGTGTTATTGATTTGTTTGTTTTGGTGATTATGTAGCGGTATGAAAGATACAACTTGTTATTATGGATGCCATTTGGTTTTTTATATGCATGCTCTTAGGTTGTTGGTATGGTTATTGTCAATAAGTGCTTAGGGTTATATTTTGTATTTTTATTTGGATGTATTTAATGTTTTTATTTATGAAGATATCGATTTTTTTTGGAAGTCCATCTAATTCTTAACATTTGGTTTATAATTTCAGATTTTGTGCCAGATATCATATTGTTGGGGGATTGTTGCAGGCTTCTCAACAAGTATCATGAATTTTGGTGGGGGCATGACATTTTGATGGGACTTTAAGAGTAGTTTTTGAAATATATATATGTTAATTTAAAGATTGTCTATGGAGTTTTTGTATTCATCATGTGATACTGTTGAATTGATTAATACGATTAATCTATTATATTGCGAATTTTATATAAATGTAATTTTTTAGTTTTTTATTTCATTGAGTTGGTATATATATATATATATATTTTATGATTAATTTAATTACAAAAAATAAGAAATATAATTGTGAAATAATACGATTACAAAAAATTTACTGACACTATAGTATCACTAAATACTGATGATATAGTGTCAATAATTTACTGACACTAAAATAGTGTGAGAGATTACTGATACCATAGTGTCAATAATTTTCTGATACTACAGTATTAACGTTTACTGACACTAAGAATCACTGACACTAGAAACTAGTGTCAGTGATTTCTGGCTGCGGCAACACTGACACATTTATATAGTGTCAGTAAAACCCTTTACTGACACTAATTTAGTATCAGTAAAAGCCTTTTTTCTTGTAGTGGTTCAGATTATTCACAAAACTATGACTATGAATATTAAGAGTAATGATTCTCATAAGGTGTGGAAGCCATCGTCTTATTACTCCAAGGGCTTTATTACAATGTTGAAGATTCATATAAGTTATGTATGATATATATAATAAATATTGTCATTTTATTAATTAATTAAAATGTTACAAATACATATACATATAGCCCTTCCACAAGTTGGGTATAGGGCATATCCCTAACATCTCCCACTTGCACTATAGCCAACTAGTATGAATCTGGATACCATACTCTCGGGTGTGCCTATCATGCTTTTTTTGAGTCAGCCCTTTAGTCAGAGAATCTGTAAGATTATCTTCTGTGGATATTTTCTCTACAATAACTTCTTTTCTCTCAATAATCTCCCTGATGAGATGAAATCGCCTGAGTATATGCTTGGATTTCTGGTGGGACCTTGGTTCTTTTGATTGAGCAATGGCACCCGTGTTGTCACAGTACATCGTGATGCCATTCTTTATCGTGGGAAGCACTTCCAGCTCCGTGATGAACTTCTTTATCCAGACTGCTTCTTTAGCAGACTCAGATGCTGCAATATACTCGGCTTCAGTGGATTCCGCTGTAGTTGTCTGCTTTGAGCTTTTCCAACTAACATCACCGCCATTCAAAGTAAACAGATATCCTGTTTGCGATCAGCTATCATCCCTATCGTTCTGAAATCTCACATCACAGTAACTAATGAATTTCATCTTAGAACAATCTCCGTATGTCAAGAACACATCCTTAGTTCTTCTTAGATACTTGAGGATTATTTTGACCGCTGCCCAGTGTTGTTCACTAGGATTTGTCTGATACTTGCTCGTTATGCTAAGAGCATAAGAGACATCAGGTCTTGTACATAGCATGGCTTAGATGACCGATCCTATTGCTGAAACATAAGGGATCCGACTTATATGCTCTCTATCTGAAGGAGTATGTGTGTTGGGAAGAGGCCGCGAGTGCGCAGCGGAAAATTAAAATTATTATGCCGCTTTCCCTTTGCCTAAGACCCATTAGTTTTGATTATTCTACAAACCTAGGCATGTTACTATATATATTCTAAGCATGAAACTCATAAAACATGCAAAGAACATAAACCTAAACATGCTAACTATCATAAGAACTCTAAATAAAATAAAGAAAGAAAAAGACTTACTTGAACTGTAGACTCCTCCAGTACTCCCTCCAATCTACAAGTTTTCTCGAACTCACCAAGCTCTTCCACATTCCAAAGAGCGACCCAATGTGTGGCCTCCAAAGATGCACACACCAAAGCCAAAACTCAACGGCAAGACTACACCTTGAGTGCACGGGTATTTTGCCCTTGGTGCTAGCCTAAGCAGATACCTCAAAACTTTTAACTCGAGGTTCCTCTAGTCAATTAGACCTAAGGATCCTCAAAATCAGTGGCTTACTCTTAAACTTTACAGTTGCTCACTTATAAAAACCCAAGATATGAAATGTTTGGTGTAACAAAATTGTGAAGAATTCTTTGGGTTTATACAGTGCTCCAAAGACAACAAAATTAATTCAGAATCCGATGTGGGATAAAATCTAATTTAATCTTAGCCATTGGATCTTAATTTAGTGGTTTAATGAGATTATAAAACCCTAATAAGAGTTTGGGCCGAATTGGAATTCAAAACAAATAAGAAAAAAAATTTACTATTCACGTGAATAGTAATTTTTTTTTAATTAATTTTTTTTATTCCAATTTTCAAAGTGCCCCTATCGTCATTCACCAATCCCTAAGCCACTATGGAACCTCATAAATGATCTATTCAATAATTAAACACATTGAACCATTTATGAACAATTCCTACAGCAATCATATATACTGTTATATTTGTTAAGTGCACTGTTAACCAATGATTTCGACTTTGTTGTGTGTGACCTTTTGGGTTCCCCTCAAGTTGGACATAAAATGAATCGTGATAATTTAATAGAACATAAATTATCCTCCGATCAGATGGTCGTTCGATTTCAATGACCAAATTTGACATCTAGCAACATGCCAAAGCCCTAAAATGAGAAGGAAAGATATATATACCCATTCTGTATGCGATTTACATATGATACGATCCCTCGCCTCACTGTATCCCGACCTATTGACCAAGGGTACAGAAAATGTCTACCCATATGGTCAAAGGTATGATGTTGATAGTGTCATGAATCGTGCTAACCCAAGAATCTCACATGATTCTTCCGCTGTGGCCACAGTCTCAAGCACTGATCACACATATCAACCCGCGAACTGGAATACTACTCTTATAAGAAAATGTTATCCGAGAGAGTGGCGATTCTATGTTGTATCTTTACAAACTTCATGTGTTTCAACAAATGACCCAATCATACCCTTATGACCGGATCTTTTGAACCGTGGAAGGAGAATGTCAAAGTTATTTGATCCACACATAAGATTGTAAAGACCTTAAGTCTAAGGACTAGTCATATAATCGATACATGAAAGTTCTCACAGACACTTGGGATAAACACTCCATATGAAAACTTTCGGCGGTCAGTTCGATGGACATGAGTAACTCATGCATCCATGTGATACACCAAGCAGACAGATCTCCGCTAGTAGCTTATGAGATCGGCTACCCCACTTAAGGGCGGATCATATCATCATGCTAGTCTCTCCACTTTGTGAACTCCCAGATTATTCACAAAACTATGACTAGGAATATTTAAGAGTAATGATTCTAATAAGGCGTGGAAGCCATCGTCTTATTACTCCAAGGGCTTTATTACAGTGTTGAAGATTCATATAAGTTATGTATGACTGACCGGCGTAAACACACACGTATAACGCAAGCGCACGTATCGTTCAAGTAGTATAAAAATATCGATCCCACGAGGACTTAATATCTAATCTATTAATTTTATGAGGTCAAATGATTACTAGTATCTAATAGGTTGATTGATTGATTTGAAATGGTGACGATTCTAAATTTTAAAGCAAGTAAATAAAATTGTCGAAAATAGGTTTTAAGAAAATTCAATATTAAAAACTATCTAGGGTTGTGATTTCTTCCAATATCATTTTAAAGATGAAGTGGTTATCTTAAAGTTGGGTAATATATTGATTTATTAACCTGGAACACTAAATTATGTGTAAGCCTCTATCGATGGTCAGACACAAATACCCAGTTTAACCCAATTGAACCATATGTCTATGTCAACCAAATAATCTGGATTCATTAAGTTTAAGTTCCAATTATGGCTACCCCCGCCCGACAGGTATATTCCTATCCTGTAAGGAAATCTATTAAAGGGTTATCTATCCTCAAGGAAGATCGTGGGCGATTAAGTCTAAGGCTGAAACCTAAAATCCCTATAGCCAGTTAATGAAAAAGCATTAAGTTTAAGACTCAATAAATAAATCTTTATATTACCCAAGTTGTAATCTAACCCCTTATAAAACGGTGATATTAAAAGTCATCACAACCCCAGATAACTAATTTAGTTACAACACATAACTAGGGCTAGTGAAAACTTGAAAATAAAAGACATAAAGTAAAAATGCGGTAAAGTAAATACTGAAAAGAAAATTAAAATAAAATAAAATGATAAGGTAAAAGGAATTACTTTTACTACTACTAATTTAGATATCTCCCATAAAATAATATATAAACTTGTGATAATATTACCAACCGACCAATCTGGCGGTATCCTGATTAAGTCAATTTAAGTCCAACCAGCCATTAAGGCGGTAATATTTGTCCATAAACCAGCCATAAAGGCGGAACCAAAATAAAACTACCAACCGATCAATCTGGCGGTATCCTTTATTAGTCAGGTTTAAACCAGATTAAAATGAATTACCAACCGACCAATCTGGCGATATCCTTTTTAAGTCAATATTTTAAATAGTGAATATTATTTTTAAGGGAGATTAATCTAAATAGTAACAGTAAAAGAATTACCTTTCACCCTAGCTGGGGAAGTTACCTCCTCATGGTAAATAGTAAAAATTGTAAAAGTAAAAACAAGTAAATTACTATTATTACATAACGTAATGAAAATTAATTACAAAACTAAAAAAACTAAAAACTATAAATTAAAAGAAAATAGAGAGAAAAACTCTCTCTTTACATCAAAGAGATGAGAGAGAGTGGTGCAACTAAATCTGAAATTTGAAGCTCTATTTATAGGTATAGGTAGGCTTCCAGCGTCGCGACGCCAGGGCCCTCGGCGTCTCTACGCCAGATTCTATCGACGTGGCACGCTCTGGTTCGTCGGTTTGAAGATTCTGGATAAGTTGATAAGGTGACACGTGGCGAGGTAGTTGGGCTTCAATTATTGTGACACGTGGCGGCCTTTGATTGGTCGATGAGATTCTTATCCGCCATATGTCAGATAAGGATTAGATACTCAATGATTGATGCTGACGTGGCGGTGACGTGGCGGTGACGTGGCGACACGTGGGAAAGAGACTGTCGGCACCGTAGGATTGTGACACTTGGCACTTCCTGATTGGCTGATGATGACGTGGCGGTGAGGTGGCAGTCTGACTTGGTCAACGTGGTGATGTGGCTGATGACGTGGCAATGACGTGGAGTGACATGTGGCAATGATGACTGTCGGCACCGTAGGATGCTGACACGTGGCACGGCGCATGTTAGCAGATCGGCTGTGATGGTGACACATGGCACGGCGCACGTTAGCAAAATCAAACTTTTCTCACATTCTGATTTGTGGACCTGGCGCACGTTAGCACTGTTCGGCGCACGTTAGGCGTCGCGACGCAGGAATTTACCAAAATGCCCTTTTTCCTCCAATTTTCACTGTTTTGGCCCAAATTACCTCCATAATGTCCTGAAACTTTATTTATCTACAAAATAACACAAAACACATCAAAATATTCACAAAACTCAAGAAACTATACAAAATATTAGGTTAAATGAGTGGGAAATAGTGATAGATTACCACTTATCACACCCCTAAACCTAACATTTTGCTAGTCCTCGAGCAAAACATAAAATAACATAAATAAATTAACTAAGCCACTTTCGTAGGGATCACAATTGCATTTAGCGTATGCAACAAGCCTTTAAGCCCCCAGGTGTCCCTAGTGGACGAGTTGTAGTCTTGTGAGGGCTTACAGCAACGATACCCACAAACGTTTTACAAAAGTAAAAAGGTAGTGAAACTAATGCACACAAAAGCAAAAAGACAAGCGAAAGAGATAAAGATGTTAGTGACTAATCAGGTGAAACTTCTACTCCAAGTTACTAGTTGTTTTGTTTCATTCTAAATTACCGAATAAGTAAATTCTCCGATTATTATTACCATTCTTCATATACATAGCCAACAAAATATTAAACAACTTATTTTTGCCCACAACAGTCATAAGTGCAGTTGATAAGAGAGTAATATTTTTGTCCAAAAGTTTTATCAGAATTCACACCTTTTTGCAGCAATGGAATAATTTTTCGGATTTTGCAGATTTTTTTCTTGATTTTTTTTTCTATTTTTTATTTATATACAATATATTCCATCTATGTAATGAGTGTTGGGCCCAAACCAATTGGCTTTAGGGCACCATGTGTTAAGACACCCCTACAGACTTAATTACTCAGACTTCAGATATATATATTTTTGCAGCATCTTTGATCCATGTAGCGAGCTTTGGGCCAGTGACTCCCAAACCAGTTGGTTTTACTCCATTGCTTTTTGAGATGTTTCCTCCAATTAAACTAGAGCACTGAATATTACAAACTTTTCAATTTTAGCTCATGTCCGTATGTTACTATATATGTTGATAATATCTGTCAACTGAGCATATGAAGATCCATTTTAGTCCGTTTTAAGGAGAATTCACAAATTAAATAATTCAAAATGAAATAAACAAAAATTAACTTGTTTCGAAATAGGTTTGAGATACGTCTCAGGAGTGTAAACTCCTTACTCAGCTATCTCTTACCAATTTCACATTTTTAGTCAAATAAAAATGCAAAATATTTTTGTAATTTTTGAAAAATTTTCAATTTTTTTTTGTATTTTTCGGAAAAATTTTGGACTAAAAATAAAAATAACACACAAACTAAAAACAAGGTACTAATCAACTAATTTCCTCCCCCAAACCTAAATGAGACATTGTCCCCCATGTTTCTTAAACAGATAAAAGGAGAGGTTAAGAAGGTCGTACCTGGTTAGCTGAAATCTACAAGAAATTAAAGTTAAGATCCAGATTAATCTGATGCCTCTTACCACGATCATCCTCGGACCAATTTATCTTTGAAAGGATAGGGTCAACTTGTGGTTCATAGGCTATGAGGTGGTCTATTAGATCCGGAGCAGTTCTGGCAGTGAAGATGAGTTCTTTCATAGGTTTTGACACAAACCCATTTCTCCGAGCATCATCAAGAAACACACAAAGAAAATCATAAAATCCATCAATATTAAACAGTCCAAGCGGTTTCTGGTGTATGTTCAGGTTCGCCCAAGACAGCACAATAAAAATTTCCTCCAATGTACCCAAGCCACCTGGCAAAGCAATAAAAGCATCAGCACAAACGTTCAGACATACCTTGCACGATCAGTTCCTCTCCGTTTGATGGTTCAATAAGATTTGCCTCTGCCAAGGGTTTTGGGATGATTCCCAAAACATGACTGCCTCCTTCCTATACAGCCTTTGAAACGATCCCCATAAGTCCAAGATTTCCTCCGCCATATATAAGTGCATATTTCTTGCAGCTAATACTCGACCCAATTCCTGTGCTGCTTCTATGTATTGTCGTTTAGTACTAACACTACTACCGCAAAACACACAGATGTTTTCAACTCGTCTTCTTGAAGTGGCTTCCATTTTTTTTATGTATTTCTTTCTTAACTCTGGATGCCTTCAAAAGTGCAATGACAGGCTGAATTTATAGTACCTCAAAAGGGTGAGTAAAAATAGCACAAGTATCTTCCAGAGGACGATTAGTAGCGAATTAATATCGTGATAGTCAAAAAGGTCTGGATCCTGTCGGAGAAAATTAAAAGAAAACAACAAAACAAATCACAATTATTAAGAAAGACAAATAGATATAATATTTACAAGAAAAGTAACGGCTTGATTGACGTCTATGCGTCAGGGACAAGCTTCCCATCCAATTTTCTATAAATTGGCAAACATGGTCTTTTTGAGTCAGATTCCTGAGACTTAACAGTTGTCTTTCCTTTGGAATTGTGCATATAACATGCGAATTTCATGATACACACATCCACTGGGATGCGTCTCAAGAGTTTTAGATATGTCATCCAAAGACTCCTTACTCAAGCCATCCCTAATGAAGTTAATCTTATCTTCGCGGTTATCGGACACCATTCCTAAAGAACGAAAATGAGTATTACAAAATATGCGAGCACATTTATAACAAACACACATTCTTTTGGCTCTTCTCTTTTAGCATATGTGCTCTTCCTAAACCAGGCAGATGTGAAATAAAAGAGTCAGAAGACTCACCTGCGAATCGGACCCGTGCTTCAATTAACCAACGAATGTCAGTAGGAATATCTTTGATCATCAGTAGTCTCATTCATTCTAAGCGAGCTTTGTAAACTTTCATCAGAGATTTTTGAGGGAGAGAAGGAAATTGCTTCTTCAGATTTGCGAGAGCATCTTCCATCTTGAAATGACTAAACCTGCAAAAATTAAACACACAAAAATAAAAACACACAGATCACAATATATACACAAATTGCATGGGTTGCCTCCCTGCGAGCGCTAAGTTTAAAGTCGTCAGCCAGACTTGACTTCTCGAACGTTAAGCTGGATCTGAAAGTGTAACACTTTCTTTTTGTTGCTCAAATGATTCTCCCCAGTAGTGCTTGACACGCTTGTTTTTAACCTTGAAAGTTTTGTTAGCGTCAGGATCATGTATCTCAACGGCTCTATTTGGTAAAACTTTGGTGATCACTAATGGACCTGACCACCGTGATTTTGGCTTCCATGGGAAGAATTTCACCCTTGATTTGTTTAACAATACCTTCTGCCCTGGTTCCAGTTGTATGCGCACTAACTTCTCATCATGTCTTTTCTTGCCCTTTTCTTTGTAAAATTGGCATCATCAAAAGGCTGATTGTGAAATTCCTCCAATTCGTTGAGCTGGTGGAACTTTTTCTCTTATGTTGCTTGTAGTGTAAGAATTGGCTTCTTCAGTACAAATGACGCTTTATCTTTAGGCTCCACAGGCAATTGACATGTTTTAAATTTGTCAGTAGAACTTTGCATTGCATTGGAGTTCTGAATGGTACTGTGTATCACATCGAGTTTGAAACATTCCTCATTCTTTTCATCATCTGGGAAATTCATGGCCTTGAAAATATTGAATGTTACATCTTGGTCATGTACCCTCATGGTTAATTCTCCTTTTTGTACATCAATAATGGTTCGACCTGTAGCCAAGAATGGTCTCCCAAGGATGATTGGCATGTCTGCGTCTTCTTCCATATCAAGGACAATAAAATCTGTTGGGAAAATGAATTTGTCAACCTTGACCAGCACATCCTCAACTACGCCTCTTGGAAATACGAGCGTTCTATCAGCAAGTTGTAGTGAGACTGAAGTTGGCATTGTTTCTCCAATCTATAATTTCCTGAAAATAGAAAAAGGCATCAAGTTAACACTCGCACCTAAATCACACAAAGCCTTACCAAAGTTATGTTCTCCTTGACGCAAGGAACAGTGAAACTGCCAGGATCTTTCAACTTCAGGGGAAGTTTCCTCTGAATGATAGCGCTGCATTCTTCTGTTAATGCTACTGTCCGTAATCTCCCAATCTCTGTTTTCGTGAAAGAATATCTTTCATGAATTTGGCATAGGTGGGCATTTGTTCCAACGCTTCTGCAAATGGAATGTTGATATGCAGCTTTTTGAAGATCTCCAGGAATCGGGAAAATTGCTTGTAATTTGTTATTCTGAAGACGTTGAGGAAAAGGTGTAGGTGGAGTGATCTGTTCTTTTTCTTTTGCTTCTTTTTCCTCCATTTGTTGCTTTGTTTCTTTTGGAACTTCCTCAGCAGTTGTTTTGGCTCCAACATCTTTGTTGATTTCAGTACCGCTTTTTAACATGATGGCATGACATTGCTCCTTCCCCATGTTTCTTGGATTTGGCTCTGTGTTGCTAGGAAGGGTACCTGGTGGTCTGTAACTCTGAGCATTTGCCAGTTGTCCGATTTGATTTTCCAGTGCTTTAATAGAAGAAGATTGACTTTGAATTAATGATGCTTGGGATTGAAACATAGCATCATATCTTGCTGCTTGAGAGTCTTGTTTTGCTTCTATCTTTTTCAAGTGGGTCAACACTTCTGTTATTCCTGATTCATTTGCCTGCTCCTGGCTTTTGTTCTATTTCTGGAATTCAGGTGGTGGATAATTCTGTTGTTGGCCTGAATTGTTGCACCATGAAAAATTGGGATGATTCCTCACCCTGGGTTGTAGGTGTTGGAATATGGATTGTTCCCCTATCTGTTGAAATTGTTGACAAAATTCACCATTTCTTCAAGTTGGTTCGACTCTGGTGCTCCTCCATATAGTGAACTTGTGGATCCAGTGGTAAGAGTCTCTATAAATTTGCATATCTGATCCAGCTTGGCGTTTACTGTTGTATTAGCTCCACTTTCATAAATTCATGTAATTCATTGGATCATGCTCCTTTCTGTTGGCCATAAAGAATTGTTGTTGGCCATTTCTTCGATTAGGTCCCAGGCTTGATCTTCTCCTTTTTCCATCAAAGCTCCTCCAGCAGCAGCATCGATTATGGTTCTCATTATTCCAGAAAGCCCATTATAGAATGTTTGGACTTGAAGCCATTTTGGAATCTCATGGTGAGGACATTTCCAGAGTAAATCTTTGTACCTTTCCCAAGCTTCGCAGAGGGATTCTGAATCTTGTTGTACAAAGGATGTGATGTCATTCCTCAGCTTTCCGGTTCTGGCTGGTAGAAAGTATTTTGCAAGAAATTTGGTGGCTAAAGTGTTCCAAGTTGTGATAGAACCTGCTGGTAGTGAATGTAGCAAAGCTTTAGCCCTGTCCTTTAAGGAATATGGAAAAACTCACAGTCTCATTGCTTCTTCCGTTCTCGGTTGTATTAAAAGTACCGCAAACTTCCAGGAAGTTGCTGATGTGGGAATTAGGATCTTCAGTTGCATTCCCCGAACTGAACTGAGTGCTGAATCATCTGAATGCATGTTTTGATGTCACACGCATTTACTGGTAAGGGAGGAAGTACAATACAGGAAATGAGTCTGTCAACCACCGGAATGGTTCTGTCTCGAATGGGAATTGGTGGTGCAACGTTCAAAGGTTCAGGTTCCATGTTGACTAAAGCTTCTTGCCTTCTCGTCTTTCCCTTCTCAATGTCTGATGGTTCTTTCAATTCCGGGGTCAAGCGATCGAAGTTCAAAGCTTCCGGTTCATCTCATGAAATTTCTGAGAACCTGAAACACAAGAAAACAAAAACAATAAGTAAAAATAAATTAGATACAAGTAACGTATCTAACCCCTAAACTAATAGTAAAAGATAAATAAGTCCCCGGCAACGGCGCCAAAAACTTGACCGGCGTAAACACACACGTATAACGCAAGCGCACGTATCGTTCAAGTAGTATAAAAATATCGATCCCACAAGGACTTAATATCTAATCTATTAATTTTATGAGGTCAAATGATTACTAGTATCTAATAGGTTGATTGATTGATTTGAAATGGTGACGATTCTAAATTTAAAAGCAAGTAAATAAAATTATCGAAATTAGGTTTTAAGAAAATTCAATATTAAAAACTATCTAGGGTTGTGATTTCTTCCAATATCATTTTAAAGATGAAGTGGTTATCTTAAAGTTGTGTAATATATTGATTTATTAACCTGGAACACTAAATTATGTGTAAGCCTCTTTCGATGGTCAGACACAAATACCCAGTTTAACCCAATTGAACCATATGTCTATGTCAACCAAATTATTTGGATTCATTAAGTTTAAGTTCCAATTATGGCTACCCCCGCCCGACAGGTATATTCCTATCCTGTAAGGAAATCTATTAAAGGGTTATCTATCCTAAGGAAGATCGTGAGCTATTAAGTCTAAGGCTGAAACCTAAAATCCATATGTCTAGTTCATTTTAGATTTACCAGATCAATTTTATTAATGGCCAGTTAATGAAAAAGCATTAAGTTTAAGACTCAATAAATAAATCTTTATATTACCCAAGCTATAATCTAACCCCTTATAAAACGGTGATATTAAAAGTCATCACAACCCCAGATAACTATTTAGTTACAACACATAACTAGGGCTAGTAAAAACTTGAAAATAAAAGACATAAAGTAAAAATGTTAAAGTAAATACTGAAAAAAAAATTACAATAAAATAAAATGCTAAGGTAAAAGGAATTACTTTTACTACTACTAATTTAGATATCTCCCATAAAATAATATATAAACTTGTGATAATATTACCAACCGACCATCTGGCGGTATCCTGATTAAGTCAATTTAAGTCCAACCAGCCATTAAGGCGGTAATATTTGTCCATAAACCAGCCATAAAGGCGGAACCAAAATAAAATACCAACCGATCAATCTGGCGGTATCCTTTATTAGTCAGGTTTAAACCAGATTAAAATGAATTACCAACCGACCAATCTGGCGGTATCATTTTTAAGTCAATATTTTAAATAGTGAATATATTATTTTTAAGGTAGATTAATCTAAATAGTAACAGTAAAAGAATTACCTTTCACACTAGCTGGGGAAGTTACCTCCTCATGGTAAATAGTAAAAACTGTAAAAAGTAAAAAACAAGTAAATTACTATTATTACAAAACGTAATTAAAATTAATTACAAAACTAAAAAAACTAAAAAACTAAAAATTAAAAGAAAGTAGAGAAAAACTCTCTCTTTACATCAAAGAGATGAGAAAGAGTGGTGCAACTAAATCTGAAATTTGAAGCTCTGTTTATAGGTATAGGTAGGCTTCCAGCGTCGCGACGCCAGGGCCCTCGGCGTCTCTACGCCAGATTCTATCGACGTGGCACGCTCTGGTTCGTCGGTTTGAAGATTCTGGATAAAGTGATAAGGTGACACGTGGCGAGGTAGTTGGGCTTCAATTATTGTGACACGTGGCGGCCTTTGATTGGTCGATGAGATTCTTATCCGCCATATGTCAGATAAGGATTAGATACTCAATGATTGATGCTGACGTGGCGGTGACGTGGCGGTGACGTGGCGACACGTGGGAAGAGACTGTCGGCACCGTAGGATTGGACACTTGGCACTTCCAGCTTGGCTGATGATGACGTGGCGGTGAGGTGGCAGTTGACTTTGTCAACGTGGTGATGTGGCTGATGACGTGGCAATGACGTGGAGTGACATGTGGCAATGATGACTGTCGGCACCGTAGGATGCTGACACGTGGAACGGCGCATGTTAGCAGATCGGCTGTGATGGTGACACATGGCACGGCGCACGTTAGCACTGTTCGGCGCACGTTAGGCGTCGCGACGCTGAAGGTCTTGGCGTCGTGACGCGGGAATTTACCAAAATGCCATTTTCGTCCAATTTTCACTATTTTGGCCCAAATCACCTCCAGAATGTCCTGAAACTTTATTTATCTACAAAATAACACAAAACACATCAAAATATTCGCAAAACTCAAGAAACTATACAAAATATTAGGTTAAATGAGTGGGAAATAGTGATAGATTTACCATTCATCAATAACACGTTTAATAAAGATTTCCATTTTATTAATTAATGAAAATGTTACAAATACATGTACATATAGCCCATCCACAAGTTGGGTATAGGGCATATCCCTAACAATGTGGACATTTCTCCTTAGATAATTTGATTCCATTACAAGTAGGTAAATTACCTCTTTTGGAATCTTCCATTTGAACCTTTTCAAAACTTTATCTATGTACGTAGATGAGAAAGTCCTAACAACCTCTTAGATCTATTACGGTAGATCTTAATGCCGAGGATGTAGGCTGCTTCTCCCAAATCTTTCATGGAGAAATTCTAAAATAACCATTGCTTGGTGGCTTGCATTATGGGAAAATCATTCTGGATGATTAATATATCATCGACATATAATACAAGAAATACAACAACACTCCCACTACTTTTCCTGTAAACACAAGGCTCGTCTACATTTTTGATGAAGTCAAATTCTTTGATTGTCTCATCAAATCGTATATTCCAACTTATGGAGGCTTGCTTGAGTCCATAAATGGATCGTTTAAGCTTGCATACTTTATTATGATCATCCTTAGATGCAAACCCCTCAGGTTGTGTCATATAGACTTCCTCTACGAGGTTCCCATTAAGGAAAGCTGTTTTGACATCCATCTGCCAAATCTCATAATCAAAGTGTGCAGCTAGTGCCAGTAAAATTCGAATGGACTTTATCATTACAACAGGCGAGAAGGTTTCATCATAGTCAATTCCTCGGATTTGTCTATAACCTTTCGCCACCAACCTAGCCTTATAGGTTTGGATATTCCCCTCTGCATCAGTTTTACGCTTGTAAATCCACGTGCAACCTATGGGTTTTATCCCTTCAGGTGCAACTACCAAGTCCCAGACTTAATTCTAAGACATAGAGTCTATTTCGGATTTCATGGCCTCAAGCCACTTGACTGAATCAATGTCACGTATTGCTTCGTCATAACTGGTGGGATCGTCATTATCAATGACATGATCATATTCCTCATCAATATGGAAACCATATCTTTCAGGCTCATGTGTTTCCCTACCAGACCTTCTGAGTTCATAACCTTGTGGTTATTCCGTCGCTGCCCTTTTGAGGGGCCTGGGGTTTAGTTCTATGTTAGTTTGTTCTTCTCGTACCTCATCGAGGTCAAGTCTACTCCCACTATATTTCTTGAGAAGGAATTCATTCTCTAGAAATTTAGCATTTCGTGAGACAAATGTTCTTTGTCCATTTGAGACGTTGAACACGTATGCTTTTAAGTTCAAGGCATATCCTACAAACTTACATTTAACTGCCCTATCATCCAATTTGTTAGTTTGTGTGAGCTTGACATATGCGTCACATCCCCAAACTCTTAGATAACTAAGACTAGGACGTTTCCTAGACCATAACTCATATGGTGTTTGACTAACAGTCTTGGAAGGAACTTGGTTTAGTAATAGTGTTGCAGTTTCTAAAGCAAGACCCCAAAATGAAAGAGGTAGATCCGTGCCTGGCATCATTGATCGGACCATATCTAATAATGTTCGATTTCTCCTTTCGGAGACCTCATTATGGTGTGGAGTTCCCGAAGGAGTCCACTAGGAAACAATGACATTTTATCTCAAGTAATCTTCAAATTCGTTGCTTAAGTATTCACCACCTCGGTCAGACCTTAGTGACTTAATACTTTTATTAAGCTGGTTTTCTACTTCAGCCTTGAAGTCTTTGAATTTCTCAAAGGCTTAAGATTTATACCGCATAAGGTACACATACCTATATCGCGAATGATCATCAATAAAAGTAATGAAGTAGGAGAATCCACCTCTAGCGGTGACTGACATTGGTCCGCATACATCAGAGTGTATGAGTTCTAATGTCTCCGCTGCACGCTGTCTTTTACCTTTGATGGGTAATTTGGTCATTTTACCAAGTAAACAAGACTCACAAGTTCCATAAGGTTTATATTTGAATGGTTTGAAATACCCATCCTTATGTAGCTTAGTTAATCTTGTTTTATTGATATGACCTAAGCGACTGTGCCATAGAAGTGATTCATTGAGATTATTCGAGTTAACATTAAATATATTAGAGGTTGAACATTCTTTGTTAGTTTGTAAGACATAGATACCATTATTCAAAATACCATCTCCATATTTTAATTCATTGAAATAAATAGAACATTCATTACAACTTATTAGGCATGAAAAGCCTTTATTACATCAAGAAGAAATTGAAATGATGTTCTTTACTAGAGAAGGTACATAAACACAATCTTCTAAGTCTAAAACTAAACCATTCGGCAAAACTAATGAATAAGTGCCCAAGAACAATGCAGCCTATTTTGATTCCTTTACCAATTCGTAAGTCAACCTCCCCATGACGGAGTCTCCTGCTGTTTCTCAGGCCCTGTACATTGTTACACAAATGAGTCCCACAACCGGTGTCAAACACCCAATTAAAAGGTTCAGAGTTTTGGGAATATAGTTCAATCATATACAACATACTTAAAGCATTGGGCTTCTTGGCCTATTGGGCTTTCCTAGCTTCCTTGGCTTTCAAAGATCTGCAGTCTTTCCTCCAATGACCATTCTATCCACAAAAGAAACATTTCCCATTTTCCTTTTTCTTCTCCACTTTACCATTCGCTTTAGGTGATCTTGAGCCTTGGCCTTGCCCTTATTTTTCTTTGGGCCTCGTGGCTTCAGGTCCATACCCGTAAGCATGACGGAGGTTTTAAGCTCCGATTTCAAATCCTTCTCTGCCTGCTTTATCAGATTGTGCAATTCTGCTAAAGTAGCTTCTTTATGAGACATATGAAACTGCATAATAAAGTTAGAGAATTCTTTTGGTAAGGACTGAAGAATCAAATCGTGACCTATCTCTTGATCCATGATGAACCCGAGGTTGGCCAATTTTTCAATATGGCCAATCATCTTAAGCACATGTCCACTAACAGATCCTTCCTTATACTTTGTTTGGAATAAAGAACATGACACTTGGAATCTCACGGTATGAACGGAAGTTGCATACAACTCCTTCAAATGAAAGATGATGGTTTGAGCATCCATATCTTCGTGAGCTTTCTGAAGTTCATCCGACATAGAGCCAAGCATTATGCAAACTGCTTGCTCATCATCATCAACATGTTTCTTCCAAGCATCAAATATATATTGGTCAGCATCTTCTGCGGGTTCAGGGGGAAATGGTCTTTCAAGAACATAGAAAATATTTTCTTATCGTAAGATAATTTTAAGGTTTCTAAACCAGTCATTATAGTTGTTCCCTTTGAGCTTATGCTCATCAAAGATGGAACGAAGTGATACTCTGTTTGTCATTTGAATGTTTGTGAAATATTTTAACCCACCAGTTAAGAGAGAATGTTAAAATTAGGAATATGTTTTCATTAATGTTTCATAATAACATAGGCTTTTAATATTATGAAGTTTCTCTCACTCAATTGTTTTAAAATTTTAAGCAAATCGCATCAACCCTAATATGATGGATTTCTTGTGGGTAAGGATCCCATTATCATCATTTCATAACTCCGACTAGGTCCGGTCGTTATAAAATATGATAATTAGGTAGGTTCCCAACCAATTTATGATATAAATCACAATTCCTTGATCATTGGGTTGGGAATCAAACATGTCATAGCTTATGCTAGTCCTTGTGGACACCCAATCTTTGCCCTTAAGTTATAAGACCACGCCTAAGGGTCGCTGCATCTTATGACTCAGAAAAGTCAAACCATTGTCAATAGTACGATTTATGGACAAATTGGTATTAGTCAATCTGGTAAAGCCTAGTCCTGCCAATATGGTTTAAGCCATTTGGGTCTATACTTTACAATGGGAGGCAAATTTTAGACTTAAATTATTATTGAAGATTTTAGCAAGTTTAAGTGAATAACCGTCAAATGGATTCCTCCATTGAAAATTCCCCAGATGGAGGGTGGAGCGAACTCTCTTAAATACCCTTACCTCTTAGGCTCTTATTGCTTTGGTGACAGGAATAAACAGTAGATCCTCCAAATTAGTCCAACACTTTAAATATGCTTTAAGGTAAGCTTTGAGTAAATGATTATCTAGATGTCTTCACAGCTTTTCCTTTTGGCTATAAAAAGGTAATGAGTGAAGGAAGACACCAAATCACTATCTAACTCTAGTAATACCTTGGTTTAAATTAAATTTAGTTTGGAAATTTTTATTAACCCCTTGGTCCTAACCCACTTGTATCTTTTATAATGTCTTTTATTATAAACAAGTGAATTATATTTATTAGCCTTAAAGGTAATAAATCTCTAAGTTCATAACAGAATAATTACTTTGCTAAGGGATAAACAATACACTCTCTATTTCTTAGAAGTTCTCTAGATGCTTGCACCCTAAAATAATCATGCCAATTCTAATCATACATAGAATCATGAAGCATGTGAGTTTTAATATGTTGGAATTATTTTAGTCATTAAATAACTTTGATTAATATTTAATTATGATATTGAATTTTATTTTATTCAAATAAATTTACTATTCACGTTTTTCTACAGACGCGTAAACATTAATGCAATTTCACAATTCAAATTTTAACCAAATCATGCAAAACTTATGCCTAAAGTTAGGTTCAGGGTGTGAGCTTTCCAACGAGCTTTTAAACACCCAATTTAACTCGAGGTTCCTCTAGTTAATTAGACTTCAGGATCCTCAAAATCAGTGGCTTACTCTTAAACTTTAGAGTTGCTCACTTATATAAACCCAAGATATGAAAGGTTTTGGTGTAAAAATTTATGAAGAATTCTTTGGGTTTATATAGTGCTCCAAAGACAACAAAATTAATTAAGAATCCAATGTAGGATAAAAGCTAATTTAATCTTAGCCATTGGATTTTAATTTAGTGGTTAAATGTGATTATAAAACCCTAATATGAGTTTGGGCCGAATTACAATTCAAAACAAATAACAAAAAAAAAATTATTATTCACAATATTATTAACGTGAATAGTAAATTTTTTTATTCCAATTCCCAAAGTGCCCCCATCGTCATTCACCAATCCCTAAGCCACTATGGAACCTCATAAATGATCTGTTCAATAATTAAACACATTGAACCATTTATGAACAATTCCTACAATAATCATATATGTTGTTATATTTGTATTCTGCACTGTTAACCATTGATTTCGACTTTGTTGTGTGTGACCTTTTGGGTTCCCCTCAAGTTGGACATGAAATAAATTGTGATAATTTAATCGAACATAAATTATCCTTCGATCAGATGTTCGTTCGATTTCAATGACCAAGGTTGACATCTACCAATATGCTAAGGCCCCCAAAATGAGAAGGAAGGATATATATATATATATATACCCATTCTGTATGGGATTTACATATGATACGGTCCCTCGCCTCACTGTATCCCCACCTATTGACCTAGGGTACAGAAAGTGTCTACCCATATGGTCAAAGGTATGATGTTGATAGTGTCATGAATCGTGCTAACCCAAGAATCTCACATGATTCTTCCGTTGTGGCCACAGTCTCAAGCACTGATCACACATATCAACCCACGAACTGGAATACTACTCTTATAAGAAAATATTATCGGAGAGAGTGGCGATTCTCTATTGTATCTTAACAAACTTCATGTGTTTCAACAAATGACCCAATCATACCCTTATGACCGGATCTTTTGAACCGGGGAAGGAGAATGTCAAAGTTATTTGATCCACACATAAGATTGTAAAGACCTCAAGTCTAAGGACTAGTCATATAATCGATACATGAAAGTTCTCACAGACACATGGGATAAACACTCCATATGAAAAATTCCGGCGGTCAATTCGATGGACACGAGTAACTCATGCATCCATGTGATACACCAAGCGGACGGATCTCCGCTAGTAGCCTATGAGATCGGCTACCCCACTTAAAGGCAGATCATGTCTGTTGGACAATTTTGACCCATAGCGTCACTATTGTAAAAGACATTGTGTTTTTGTACAAATTAATTATGTAGCAAAGGAAATTGCCTTTTATCATTTCGTAATTAGATTACTTAAATGTGTGAATGATGAAAGTCCTTATGATTAGTTCCGGATTGAGATGATATGAGACAGTATCAATCCACGACGGTTTAATCATTAAATATCCCTAGTCGTAGTATTATTGAGACTGGACATCGATAATGTGTAATAGACTAGTATCATACTTGTGCGTGTTATGGAAGCGTAACAACACAGTTCTCATATATTTAAGTATTGGATACTTATGCAAGTGTGGTAGGAGGTTGTGTTTACCGATGGTATGGAAACAGCTTCGCTCTGGATAGACCCCTCGGAATTTCATTGGTAGTATGACTATGTGTCTATGGTAGTCCGCATCAGGGTAGGTGTATTTGGTATTAACCTGAGACTTGCATCGCTAGTACTTACGACAACCAATACGCTTTCATTTTGCTCGTCTAGGACTTTAATAGGTTCTGTGTACGCCTCTTTTGGGTTTATTGAGAATCGTAGTGTATTGGGTGTGATGTCAAGACGGAAGTATCACTTCAGTCATATGGAGATGATGGTCACGCAGGGATATGGAACTGGTTCTCTAAAGGGTTGCAACCATCGGGATAATATGACTAGGTCATGATTATCCGATAATAAATAGACTAGTTGCTAGTGATCTGATACTGGATCGCAATACGCAATACTACGTATACTACGCCTGACATAGATTATATATTCCATTAAGAATATTTCTGGAGAATTGGGTAGGCATGGCGCTTTGCTAGAAGCCAACCTTGTCTCGTAAATCGGTAAGAATGTAGTATGAGGTAAATACGTGTATGGATAGTCCGATGACCGGATTTTCTGCCAACATATCCAGGGATCTCAAGGGTCGCTTCACGAAGATTCACCGATGATGTATTGTTCGAACTTTATTAATCTGGGATTAATAGCGGAGAGACTTTATTCGGGATAAAGTACTATTTGAATAGAGAGAATGATTAATTTAGAATTAATCGATAAAATAATATATTCGATATATTATAGGAAATTGGATTTTGACACGGAATTAAAATTGGATTTTAATTCGGGCTAACGAATTGATTTAGAATTAATTCATCGCAATGGAAAATTTCTTAATTCGGAATTAACGAACCCGAGCCCGGAATGTGTTTGCGGGCCCACTTCAATTTTGAATTAAAGTGGGGCCCACAAGTGTTGGATAATTATGACCCATAGCGTCACTATTTATACAGATCATGGTGTTGTTGTACAAATTAACTATGTGACAAAGGAGATTGCACTCTTATCATTTGTGATTAGATCACCTAGATGTATAAATGATAAGAGGTCCCTATGATTTGTTCCTGGACTGAGAATGATATGAGACAGTATGATATGTGACAAAGGAGATTGCACTCTTATCATTTGTCAGAACTAAGGGTTAGATCCTTAAAGTATGATATTGAAATTGAAGGATCTTCAAAGAATCTATCCTTAGATTTTACAAGTACTAAATTGCAATAAATAACTCTTGGAGAGTTAATGACTATTCTCAAGGAGATAAAGTCAAAATTTGCAATTAGGTAAGTAGCGCAAGACGCACCTTACTTCGATATTCTAGAAGGCCAAGGCTTGGCCAAAGGCTTCTAGAGTATTAAAAAGGGCAAAGGCAAAATCATTATAGTCTTCTAGGAAGATAAAGGACATATACCAAAATGTCTGCCTAAATGTGGCAAACGGGATCGCGGAAGCGTGACTGCCGTTTGGACAAAGCAGACAAGAAGGAATTGAAGACGAGCAAGGCTCTGACTTCAAATATGTTTCTCAAAAATATGTTCACTACTAGTATTGAAATTGGATTTTAAATACTTAGTGTGGTACATAAATATATACTGATGTTCAGAATCTGCTATGAGCAGGATACTGACTTCAGTTGAAATTAATCTGTGAATTGTAAACGGGACGAAATTCACTGTTTTAACCGTAGATACCTAAATTTAGGAACTACCATCGGGTGTGTACCTAAATTTGGAAACTGTTATAATGTGACTAGTTTGACTATAAACATTATCTCTATATCAGTGTTTTACCCGCTGTGGGTGAACCTTTATATTCTAGAACACTAAAGTGTTTTATTTTATAAAGATGATATTGAGATATACACATTAGATGTGAATAACAGAATTTATATATTTGAATATAAAATATCTCAACTATATAACATGACAAACAAATAGCTCAAATTGATTTGATCAATTGAAACTTAAATGTGGCATTGTTGTCTGGGACACAATTAAACAAGAATCGTATATCCACACTTTCGAAGAGTGGGTACTAGGACTGATTTGATTCCATTCAAATAAAGTCTGCGAATCTAGTTTATTGGGCAAAATGCCTATACACTATTTACTTGGTAAAAGTGTAAATGCCACCAATCTGTTAGCTCTAGTTCATAGTGAAGCAAGTGGGCCCATATCTAGCTAGCCTAGATGTGGATATGAATATTTCGTGACCTTTATGCATGTGGCATCGTGTTATGGTTATGTGTTTCTTTAAAACACAAATCGGAAAATTTTACAGTTTTGACACGAAGTAGACAAACAGATCAGCTAAAGTATTAAATCGTCATGGTAAGACTGTAATGGAAAATACTTAAGTAATAAGTTTCTAATATACTTGAAAGAGTATAGTATTCTTTCAAACAGGACTCCTCCCGGAACACTTCAATTTGACGGTGTGTCCGAACTGAGCAACCGAATTTTGTTGGACATGATAAGGTTAATCATGAGTCGCTCTGAGCTACCATTTCCTTCAACGGATACGCATAAACAGTGCATAACTTATTTAGAATAAGGTTCCATAAAAATATGTTTGACATATTTCATATTAGATATGAACAGGAAAGAAACCGGGTTTCCCATTCCTGATAATTTGGGTATGCTAGACATATGCTTGGATGATACCAAACTAGAACCCAAATTGGATAAGTGCATATTGTAAGTTATCATAGGGATACCAAAGTATAGTATTGATACAACTCACATGAGAACAATGTAATTGTTACTCACCATGCGGTTTTCCTAAGAGGAATACCTATATGCAGTGTTAAGTGGGAGGATAGTAAAACTCGATGAAAATCGGAGTAAAACTATTCCTGGCACCGATCCTTAATGGGATACAAAATAGTTCATCAAGGATGAAGCCATGAATCTTCGAATACACAAGAACCGCGTAAGTCGGAGAGAGCCAGAAAACAACTTGGGGTATGGGTTTCTGATCTCACCTCATAAAGATGTCTATCTTTTGAGGTATACCAACTGACTATGTATGAGGAAGTGATACAAGGTATCGACTCCCTATTGTGGCAAAGTGCCATGAATCTAAAATGGATTCCATGTATATCAACTATGTTTTGATACTAGTTGATGTACCGCAAGGCATTGTGCCTATTGGTACTTTATAAGTCTTCTAGGAAGACATACATTGATGGTAACATACCAATGTATAAAGCTAGGCTTTTAGCGGAAAGGTACCGTTATCAACATTGTGTTGATTTCGATTCAACCTTTTACCTATTGCCACGGTAAATCCATTTGGATAATGCTTGCTGAAGCTACATGTTTCATTTATGAAATATGTCAGCTTAATGCGAAAATCGCTTTCCTGAAAAGGAAACCTTTCGGAGGATGTTTGCAACATCCTATCGGTTTTGACGTAACATAACTAGCAAACAAGGTTTGCAGGTTATTCGATCCATGTTTGGATTGAAGAAAGCAATAGGTTCTTGGAATTATCGTTTTGATGTAATCATAATGCTTAATGATTTAATTCAAAACGAAATGATTCTTGTGTATATAAGAGAGTTAGTGGGAGTGCACTGACAGTGGCTGTCCTATAAATAATGAAAATACGTCATTTCTTGGAAATCATAATCCCATAATATGTTATCGGTGAAAGCTTGGCTTTCGAGAAAACTCTCCGAGAAATCGTACATTGAAAAATGTACGCGAGATGATGTCTCATACGCTTTGAGCATATGGATTCACAGACAAGTCAATCCGAGTGATAGTTACTGGATTGATATTAAGAAAATCCATTAGTTTCTTAGAGAACTAAGGATGTTTTCCTAATCTATGGAGGTGGAGAACTTGAAGTGACTGGGATCACTGTAGCAAGTTTCCTAACTGATAAAATGACTATAAGTCGTAAACGGTACTATACAGTTTGAATAACGGTACAATGAGCTGGAAATCTTCCAAGCAAGATACTGTTACCGAATAAACAACAAATGTGGGTTATTGCTGCAGCTGAGGCAGCAATAGAAGCCTTCTGGGTCGATAATAAATCTAATTAGATTAGATATAATTCTGTTAGCAGCTGAGCTATGCTTGAGCACAGGCTAAAGAATTAATGGTCTCATCAACGATCCAGATACATACTTTGATATTCATCTGATTCGTTCGGATCATACATCGTGGCGATGTGCTGATCGAATAAATCGCATCAGATGATAATCATGTAAATCCGCTGACGAAAGCATTTTCTCAGCAATTTGAGCCAACTGTACATAGTTCGAGTGTAAGATACTCGAGTGACTGGCTATAGGCCAAGTGGGAGATTGTTGGACAATTATGACCCATAGCGTCACTATTTGTACAGATCATGGTATTGTTATACAAATTAACTATGTGACAAAGGAGATTGCACTCTTATCATTTGTGATTAGATCACCTAGATGTATAAATGATAAGAGGTCCTTATGATTTGTTCCTGGACTGAGAATGATATGAGACAGTATCAGTCCATGAAGGATAAATCATTAAATATCCCTAGTCAGAGTATTATCGAGATTGGACATCGATAAATACGTAAAAGAATAGTATTACACTTGTGCGTGTTGTGAAGGCACAACAACATAGTTCTCATATATTTGGGTATAAGATACTCATGCAAGTGTAATAGGAGGTTGTGTTTTACCGATGGTACGGGAAACAGCTTCGCTCTAGATAGACCCTCTCGGAATTCCATTGGTAGTATGACTATGTGTCTATGGAAGTCTGAAATCAGGGTAGGTGTATTTGGTCTTAACCTGAGACTTGCACCGCTAATACTTGCGACAATCAATATACTTTGGTTGCGGTCGTCCAGGGCTTTAACAGGTTCTGTGTATGCCTATGCTGGGTATATTGAGAATCGTAGTGTGTTGGGTGTGATGTCAAGACGGAAGTATCACTTCAGTCATATGGAGATGATGGTCACGTAGGATACGGTACTAGTACTCTTAAGTACTACAGTCATCGGGATAAAATGACAAGGTCATGTTTATCCGATTATAGAGACTAGTTACCAGACATCCGACATGTGCTTCGTACGGGGCAGACACAATTCCATCTCCAGGCCTAGCACGTGATCATCCGATACTGGACAGAAATACGCAATACTACGTATACTACGCCTGATACATATCCTTTATTCCTGTAAGGATATTTCTGGAGAATTGGGTAGGCATGGCGCTTTGCTAGAAGCCAACCTTGTCTTGTAAATCGGTATAAACGTAGTACGAGGTACTTATGTGTTCGGATAGTCCGATGACCGAATTTTACTGCCAACATATCCGGGGATCTCATGGGTCGCTTCCCGAAGATTCACCAATGACGTATGACTGACCGGCGTAAACACACACGTATAACGCAAGCGTACGTATCGTTCAAGTAGTATAAAAAGTATCGATCCCACGAGGACTTAATACCTAAGCTATTAATTTTATGAGGTCAAATGATTACTAGTTTCTAACAGGTTGTTTAATTGATTTGAAATGGCGACGATTCTAAATTTAAAGACAAGTAAATAAAATTGTTTGAAAGTAGATTTTAAGAAAATTCAATATTAAAAACTATCTAGGGTTGTGATTTATTTTAATATCATTTTAAAGATGAAGTGGTTATCTTAAAGTTGGGTAATATATTGATTTATTAACCTGGAACACTAAATTATGTAAAAGTCTATTCCGATGGTCAACTACAAATATCCAGTATAACCCAATTGAACCATATGTCTATGTCAACCAAATTACCTGGATTCATTAAGATTAAGTTCCAATTAAGGCTACCCCCGCCCGATAGGTATATTCCTATCTTGTAAGGAAATCTTTTAAATGGTTATCTATCCTCAAGGAAGATCGTGGGTTATTGAGTCTGAGGTCTTAAACTTAAAATCCATATGTCCAGTTTATTTTAAGTTTACCTAATCAATTTTATTAATGGCCAGTTAATTAAAAATCATTAATATTAAGACTCAATAAATAAATCTTTATATTACTCAAAGTTTAATTTAACCCCTTATAAACCGGTGATATTAAAAGTCATCACAACCCCAGATAACTTATTTAGTTACAACACATAACTAGGGCTGGTAAAAACTTGAAAATAAAAGATATGAAGTAAAAATATGGTAAAGTAAATACTGAAAAGTAAATTACAATAAAATAAAATGCTAAGGTAAAATGAATTACTTTTACTACTACTAATTTAGATATCTCCCATAAAATAATATATAAACTTGTGATAACATTACCAACCGACAAATCTGGCGGTATCCTGATTAAGTCAAATTAAGTCCAACCAGCCATTAAGGCGGTAATATGTGTCCATAAACCGGCCATAAAGGCGGAACCAAAATAAAATTACCAACCGACCAATCTGGCGGTATCCTTGATTAGTCAGGTTTAAACCAGATTAAAATTAAATTACCAACCGACCAATATAGCGGTATCCTTGATTAGTCATGTTTTAAATAGTGAATATATTATTTTTAAGGGAGATTAATCTAAATAGCAATAGTAAAAGAATTACCTTTCACCCTAGCTGAGGAAGTTACCTCCTCATGTGAATAGTAAAAACTGTATAAAGTAAAGAAAGTAAATTACTATTATTACAAAAAGTAATTAAAATTATTACAAAACTAAAAACTAGAAATTAAAAGAAACTTAGAGAGAGAAGAACTCCCTATTTACATCAAAGAAATGGGAGAGAATGGTACAACAAAATCTGAAATCTCGAGCTCAATTTATAGGCGCGGATAAGCTTCGGGCGTCGCGACGCTGGAACAGTGAGTCGTGGCATGCTCTCGGCTTGACATGTGGCGATTCGGATAAGAGGATAAGGCGACACGTGGCGAGGCGGCTAAGAGCTCAATTATTATGCTGACGTGGCGATGACGTGGCACTGACGTGGCAAGGCGGCTGAGATCAATTGTCGGCACCGTAAGATTGCGACACGTGTCACGGCGTGATTGGTTGATGATGACGTGACATGTTGACTCGGTTGGCCTGCTGACGTGGCAAGACCCGTGAAAGAGTTGACTTGTTGACCGGATGACGTGGCGACACGTAGGATGACACGTGGCACACGTGGAAATAGTAATTGTCGGCACCGTAGGATGATGACACGTGGCACGGTGCATGTTAGTAGATCGGCTGTGATGGTGACACGTGGCATGGCGCACGTTAGCAAAGTCAAACTTCTCAAATTCTGACCCGTTGACCCGACGCACATTAGCAGACCACGGTGCACGTTAGGCGTCGCGACGCCAAAGGCTTGCGCGTCGCGACGCGCCAAAATTACCGAAATGCCATATTTGCCAATTTTTCCTGTTTTGCCCCAAATCACCTCCAGAATGTCCTGAAACTTTATTTATCTACAAAATAACACAAAACACATCAAAATATTCACAAGACTCAAGAAACTATACAAAATATTAGGTTAAGTGAGTGGGAATAGTGATAGATTTACCACTCATCACACCCCCAAACCTAACATTTTGCTAGTCCTCGAGCAAAACACAGAATAACATAAACATCTTTAAAATAAAATTTAACTGAGCAACTTTCGTAGGGATCACGGTTGCATTTAGCATATGCAACAAGCCTTTAAACCCGTAGGTGTCCCTAGTGGACGAGTTGTAGTCTCGTGAGGGTTTACAGGAATGATACCCACAAACATTTTACAAAAGTAAAAAGGTATTAAAACTAATGCACACAAAAGCAAAAAAGACAAGCGAAAAGAGAATAAAGAAGTTAGTAACTAATCAGGTGAAACTTCTACTCCAAGTTACTAGTTGTTTTGTTTCATTCTAATTTCCAAATAAGTAAATTCTCCGATCATTTTTACCATTCTTCATAAACACAGCCAACATAATATTAAACAACTCATTTTTGCCCACAGCAGTCATAAGTGCAGTTGATAAGAAAGTAATATTTTTATCCTAAAGTCTATCAGATTTCACACCTTTTTGTAGCAATGAAATAATTTTTTCTCATTTTTCTGATTTTTTCTTTGATTTTTCTTTTCTATTTTTTTATTTATATACAATATATTCTATCTATGTAGCGAGTGTTAGGTCGGTGGCTCCCAAACCAGTTGGCTTTAGGGCACCAGGTGTTAAGACACCCCTACAGACTTAATTACTCAAACTTCAGATATATATATTTTGCAGCATCTTTGATCCATGTAGCGAGCTTTGGGCCAGTGACTCCCAAACCAGTTGGCTTTAGGGCACTAGGTGTTAAAACACCCTTACAAACTTAATAACTCGGATCTCAGAATTTTTTATTTTTTTTTACTCCATCACTCTTTGAGATGCTTCCTCCGATTAAACTAGAGCACTGAATATTACAAACTTTTCAATTTTAGCTCATGTCTATATGTTTCCATGTATGTTGATAATACCTGTCAACTGAGCATATGAAGATCCATTTTAGTCAGTGTTATGGAGAATTCACAAATTAAATAATTTAAAAGAAGATAAACAAAAATTAACTTGTTCCGAAATAAATGGTTTGAGATACGTATCAGGAGTGGAAACTCATTACTCAGCTATCACTTACCAATTTCACCCTTTTAGTCAAAACATAAAAAACGCAAAATATTTTTGTAATTTTTTGAAAATTTTTCAATTTTTTTTTGTATTTTTCGAAAAATTTTGAAATAAAAATAAAAACAACATACAAACTAAAAACAAGGTACTAATCAACTAATTCCCTCCCCCAAACCTAAATGAGACATTGTCCCCAATGTCTTAAACAGTAGAAGAAGAGTTTAGAAAATAATACTGGTTAGCTGAGAATCTACAGGAATTTAAAGGTTAAGATCCAGATTAACACGATGCCTCTTACCACGATCGTCCTCAGACCAATTTATCTTTGAAAGAATAGGGTCAACTCGTGGTTCATAGGCTATGAGTTGGTCTATTAGATCCGGAACAATTCTGGCAGTAAAGAGGAGTTCTTTCAAAGGTTTTGACACGAACCCATTTCCTCTCCGTTTGATGGTTCAATAAGATTTGCTTCTGCCAAGGGTTTTGGGATGATTCCCAAAATGTGACTGCCTCCTTCCTGTACGGCCTTTGAAACGATCCCCATTAGTCCAAGATTTCCTCCGCCATATATTAAGTGCATATTCCTTGCAACTAAGACTTGACCCAATTCCTGTGCTGCTTCTATGTATTGTGGTTTAGTACCAACACTATTACAGCAAAACACACAGATTTTTTCAACTCGTCTTCTTGAAGTGGCTTCCATGTTTTACTCTGGATGTTTTTAAAAGTGCAATGATGAGTTGAATTTATAATACCTGAAAAGGGTGAGTAAAATAATAGCACTAGTACCTGCCAAATGACAATTATTAGTTAAACAAATCGTGATAGTAAAAAAGGTCTGGATTTTGTCGGAGAGAAAATAAAAGAAAACAACAAAACAAATTACAATTATTAGGAAAAGACAAATAGATATAATATTTACAAGAAAAGTAGCGGCTTGGTCGACGTCTATGCGTCAGGGAAAAGCTTCCCATCTAATTTTCTTATAAACTGGCAAACATGGTCTTTTTGAGTCAGATTCCCGAGACTTAACAGTTGTCTTTCTTTTTGAAATTGTGTATGTAATTTGCGAAAGGCTATGTGAACATATCCACTGGGATGCATCTCAAGAGTCGAAGATATATCATCTAAAGACTCCTTACTCAAGCCATCCATAATGAATTTAATTTTGTCTTCACGATTATCAGACACCATTCCTAAATAACGACAACGAGTATTGCAATTCCATCGTGCACATTTGTAACAAACACCCATTTGCTTAGCTCTACGTTTCTTTGCATAGGTTTTTCTTCCAAAACCAGGCAGATGTGAAATAAAAGAGTCAGAAGACTCACCTGCCAATCGGACCCGTGCTTCAATTACCCAACAAAAATCATTAGGAACACCGTGAATTGTTAGTAACCTTATCCGTTCCAAGCGAGCTTTGTAGACTTTCATCAGAGATTTTTGAGGGAGAGAAGGAAATTGCTTATGAAGATTTGTTAGAGCTTCTTCCATCTTGAAATGACTTAATCTGCAAAAACTAAACACACCAAATTAAATCACATCAAATCACAATATATATAAAAATTGCATGGGTTGCCTCCCTGCGAGCGCTAAGTTTTAAAGTCGTCAGCTAGACTTTTACTTCTCGATTGTTAGGCTGGATCTGAAAGTGTGACACTTTCTTTTTGTCGCTCAAATGATTCTCCCCAGTAGTGCTTGACACGCTGACTGTTAACCTTGAATGTGTTGTTGGTGTTAGGATCTAGTAACTCAACAGCTCCATAAGGTAAAACCTGAGTGATCACAAATGGACATGACCACCTAGATTTCAACTTTCCAGGGAAAAGTTTCAACCTCGAGTTGTACAACAGCACCTGCTGCCTTGGTTCCAACTGTCTGTGCACTATTTTTCGGTCATGCCATTTCTTTGTCTTTTCTTTGTACAATTTGGCATTCTCATTAGCTTGTAGGCGAAATTCCTCCAATTCGTTAAGTTGGTGAAGTCTTTTCTCTCCTGCAGCTTGTGAATCAAAATTCAACTTCTTTAGTGCCCAGTACGCCTTGTGCTCAAGCTCAACTGGCAGATGGCATGCTTTCCCAAACACCAATCGATATGGGGACATACCAATGAGTGTCTTGTAAGCTGTCTTGTAGGCCCACAATGCATCATCTAGTTTTGTTGACCAGTCCCTCCTTGTTGATCCAACAGTTCTTTCTAGGATTCTTTTGATTTCCCTGTTTGAAACTCAACCTGTCCATTTGACTGTGTGGATGGTAAGCTGTGGCAACCTTGTGAGTAACTCCGTATTTGGATAGGAGTGCATAGAATTATCTGTTGTAGAAATGAGAGCCACCATCACTGATGATTGCAAGAGGTGTTCCGAATCGAGTGAAAATATTCTTTTTCAGGAATTTGATCACGACTTTTGAATCATTGGATGGCAGGTTGTAATTGCTTCGACCCATTTGGAAACGTAGTCTACAGGAACCAGGATGTACAGGTTTCCGAATGATGGAACAAAGGGTCCCATGAAATCAATACCCCATACATCGAATATTTCCACTTCTAGAATATTTTGCAACGGTCCTTCATTTCTCCTGGAAATATTTCCCATTCTCTGGCACCTGTCACATTGAAAAGCAAAAAAGATAAGCATCTTTAAAAAGAGTGGGCCAGAACAAACTTGATTGTAGGACTTTGGCTGCAGTTTTGTTTCCGCATAAGTGTCCGCCATATGGTGATGAGTAACAGTGATGCAAAACACTGTTGATTTCCTCCTGTGGAACACATCATCTCAGTAGTTGATCAGCACACCGTTTAAACAGGTACGTCTCGTCCCAGACGTAGTGCTTGACTTCTTTGAAGAACTTCTTTAGTTGCTGAGTTGTCCATTCCAATTGTCATTTTCCTGACACAATGTAGTTGACATAGTCAGCATACCAAGGGACTTCCTATTGTTTTATGGCAAAAAGCTGTTCATCTGGAAAAGTTTCTTTGATTGACAGATCTTTGTCAGATGTTTCTCCATTCTCGAGCCTTGATAGATGATCTGCCACCCGATTCTCTATTCCTTTCATGTCTCTAATTTCCACGTCAAATTCTTGCAGAAGAAGTATCCAACGGATCAATCTAGGTTTTGCATCTTTCTTCGTGATCAGATATTTGATTGCTGAATGATCTGTGTAGACCACCACTTTGGGACCCAACAGATAAGAGCGGAATTTGTCAAAAGCGTACACAACTGCGAGCAACTCCTTTTCGGTGGTTGTGTAGTTGAGTTAAGCTTCATTTAGAGTTCTGCTGGAATAATAAATTGTGTGGAAAATCTTTGCTTTACGTTGTCTTAAAACTGCACCACTACAACAAAATCACTAGAATCGCACATCACTTCAAATGGAAGGGTCCAGTCTGGTGCTACAATGATGGGGGCGGATACCAGCTTCTGTTTTAAGATTTTAAAAGCTTCCTGGCATTTTTTGGTGAAGTTGAAAGGCACATCCTTCTCCAGAAGATTGCATAGAGGTTTTTCAATTTTGGAAAAAGTCTTTGATAAATCTCCTGTAAAAACCTACATGTCCAAGAAAACTTGGAATACCTTTAACTGATGTTGGTGGAGGTAGTTTTTCAATTGTCTTTATCTTTGCTTTGTCTACCTCAATCCCTTTTGTGAGATCTGGTGTCCAAGAACAATGCCTTCCTGCACCATGAAGTGGCATTTCTCCCAATTGAGTACCAGATTTGTATCTTCGCACCTTTGTAACACTTGTTCCAAATTTTGCAAACAATGGTCAAAAGAATCTCCAAACACAGAAAAGTCATCCATAAAAACCTCCATACTCTGCTCCAGCATGTCTGAGAATATGGCCATCATGCAACGCTGAAATGTGGCAGGGGCATTACATAGTCCAAATGGCATCATGCGGAAAGCAAAAGTACCATAAGGACATGTAAATGTGGTTTTCTCCTGATCTTCTGGGGCGATGGAAATCTGATTGTATCCTGAATATCCGTCCAGAAAGCAATAGAACTCATGTCCTGCTAATCTGTCTAACATCTGGTCAATGAATGGTAGTGGAAAATGGTCCTTTCTCGTAGCTTTGTTCAGTTTCCTGTAGTCCATGCATACTCTCCATCCAGTCACTGTTCTTGTTGGAATTAGCTCATTCTTTTCATTGCTAATCACAGTAATTCCTCATTTCTTTGGTACACACTGTATAGGAATCACCCAACTGCTGTCTGAGATGGGGTAAATGATGCCAGCATCCAACCATTTGATGATTTCTTTCTTCATGACTTCCTTCATGATTGGATTGAGTCTCCGTTGATGCTCCATTGTGGGTTTGTACTCATCGTTCATCAGGATCTTGTGCATGCAAAATTATGGACTAATGCCTCGAATGTCTGTTATAGTCCAACCAATGGCTCTTTTGTGCTCTCGTAACACTCTCAACAACTTTTCTTCCTGCTCCAATGTTAGTGAAGAAGAAATAATAACAGGTAATTCAGAAGAGTTTCCAATAAATGCATACCTGAGATGGCTCGGAAGTAATTTCAGCTCCAATTGTGGTGGTTCTTCAATCGAAGGCTTGATTCGATCTTTATTGGGCAGTTCCAAGCTTTCAACTGGTGGTGTTGTTTTGAATCAGAATGGTTTGTCAAGGTAATTGATACATTCCAGGATTTCAGCATCTAGCTCACTGTCAATCATGTTGGTGATGCAAGCTTCAAGTGTATCTTTGGGATTTGGCTCAGTATTTTGAACGATACTATCAACAACATCAACTCTGAAGCATTCTTCTTCCTTTCATCACTCGGGAATTTCATGGCTTTGAAAACATTAAATGTCACTTTCTTGGTCCTGCACTTTCATGGTCAGTTCTCCTTTTTGCACATCAATCACAGTTTTACCTGTAGCCAGGAATGGTCTCCCAAGAATGATAGGTATTTCTTTGTCTTCTTCCATGTCAAGGATGATGAAATCTGCTGGGAGAATTAGTTTGTCTATTTTCCCCAGCACATCTTCAACAACACCTTTTGGAAATGCAAGTGTTCGGTCAGCAAGTTGCAATGAAACTGAGGTAGGCATTGCTTCTCCAATCTGCAGTTTCCTGTAATTAGAAAAAGGCATCAAGTTAACACTGCCTCCTAAATCACATAAAGCCTTACCGATGTAATGTTCTCCAAAGGTGCATGGAATTGTGAAACTGCCAGGATCTTTCAACTTCGGGGGAAGTTTCCTCTGAATAATGGCACTGCATTCTTCCGTTAATGCTACTGTTTTGTAGTCTCCCAATCTCCATTTTCTTGAAAGAATGTCTTTCATGAATTTGACATAACTGGGCATTTCTTCCAAGACTTCTGCAAATGGGATGCTGATGTGCAGCTTTTTGAAAACCTCCAGGAATCGAGCAAACTGCTTCTCCAGTTTATTTTTCTGAAGACGCTGAGGAAAAGGTGGAGGTGGAGTGATCTGTTCTTTTTCCTTTGATTCTTTTTCCTTTGCCTCTTTTTCCTCCATCTGTTGTTCAGCTTCTTTTGGAACTTATTCTTGGGACATCTTGATTCCAACATCTTTGTTGATTTCAGTACCGCTTTTCAAAGTAATGGCTTGACATTGCTCCTTCCCTCGGTTCCTTGGATTGGGTTCTGTGTTGCTGGGAAGATTACCTGGTGGTCTGTTACTCTGAGCATTGGTCAGTTGTCCGATTTGATTTTCCAGTGGTTGATGGAAGCTGATTGGCTCTGAAAGATAGCATCATACTTTTTTCTGAGCCAGCACTTCTGCTATTCCTGGTTCATTTGCCTGCTCCTGGCCTTTGTTCTGTTGCTGGAATCCAGGTGGTGGATAGTTCCGCTGTTGGCCTGAATTGTTGCTCCATGAAAAAGTAGGATGATTCCTCCACCCTGGGTTGTAGGTGTTGGAATATGGATTGTTCCCCTGTCTGTTGAAATTGTTGACAAAATTCACCGTTTCTCTTCAAGTTGGTTCGACTCTGGTATTCCTCCATATGGTGAACTTGGATCCAGTGGTAAGAGTCTCCATAAATTTTCATATCTGATCTAGCTTGGTGTTGACCTTGTGCTGTGTTTCTCCACTTTCATAAATTCCTGCATTCTTTGGATCATGCTCCTTTCTGTTGGCCATAAAGAATTGTTGTTGGTCATTTCTTCAATTAGTTCCCAGGCTTGATCTTCTCATTTTTCCATTAAAGCTCCTCCAACAGCAGCATCAATTGTGGTTCTCATTATTCCAGAAAGCCCATTATAGAATGTTTGGACTTGAAGCCATTTTGGAATCTCATGGTGAGGACATTTCCGGAGTAAATCTTTGTATTTTTCCCAAGCTTCGTAGAGAGTATCAGAGTCTTGTTGCACAAAAGATGTGATGTCATTCCTCAGTTTTCCAGTTCTGGCTGGTGGAAAGTACTTTGCAAGAAATTTGGTGGCTAAAGTGTTCCAAGTTGTGATAGAACCTGCTGGTAGTGAATGTAGCCAAGCTTTAGCTCTGTCCTTCAAGGAATATGGGAAAACACGCAATCTCATTGCTTCTTCAGCTTCTCGGTTGTAATTGAAAGTGCCACAAACTTCAAAGAAGTTGCTGATGTGGGCATTAGGATCTTCAGTTGCACTCCCCCCAAACTGAACTGACTGCTGAATCATCTGAATGCATGTTTTGATGTCACCTGCATTTGCTGGTAAGGGAAGGAGTACAATGCAAGAAATGAGTTTGTCAATCACCGGAATGGTTCTGTCTCGAATGGGAATTGGTGGTGCAACCTCCAATGGCTCAGGTTCCATCTTGACTAAAGCTTCTTGGCCTTCTCGCCTTTCCCTTCTCAACTGTCTGATGGTTCTTTCAATTTCTGGGTCAAGCGGTCGTAGTTCAAAACTTTTGGTTCGTCTTATGAAGTTTCTGAGAACCTGAAACACAAAGAAAAACAAAAATATTAAGTAAAAAGAAATTAGATACAAGTAAAGATATCTAACCCATAAACTAATAGTAAAAGATAAATAAGTCCCCGGCAACGGCGCCAAAAACTTGACCGGCGTAAACACACACGTATAACGCAAGCGTACGTATCGTTCAAGTAGTATAAAAAGTATCGATCCCACGAGGACTTAATACCTAAGCTATTAATTTTATGAGGTCAAATGATTACAAGTATCTAACAGGTTGTTTAATTGATTTGAAATGGTGACGATTCTAAATTTAAAGACAAGTAAATAAAATTGTTCAAAAGTAGATTTTAAGAAAATTCAATATTAAAAACTATCTAGGGTTGTGATTTCTTTTAATATCATTTTAAAGATGAAGTGGTTATCTTAAAGTTGGGTAATATATTGATTTATTAACCTGGAACACTAAATTATGTAAAAGTCTATTCCGATGGTCAACTACAAATATCCAGTATAACCCAATTGAACCATATGTCTATGTCAACCAAATTACCTGGATTCATTAAGATTAAGTTCCAATTAAGGCTACCCCCGCCCGACAGGTATATTCATATCCTGTAAGGAAATCTATTAAAGGGTTATCTATCCTCAAGGAAGATCGTGGGTTATTGAGTCTGAGGTTTTAAACTTAAAATCCTATGTCTAGTTCATTTTAAGTTTACCTAATCAATTTTATTAATGGCCAGTTAATTAAAAAGCATTAAGATTATGACTCAATAAATAAATCTTTATATTACTCAAACTTTAATTTAACCCTTATAAACCGGTGATATTAAAAGTCATCACAACCCCAGATAACGTATTTAGTTACAACACATAACTAGGGCTGGTTAAAAACTTGAAAATAAAAGACATGAAGTAAAAATGCGGTAAAGTAAATACTGAAAAGTAAATAAAATAAAATGCTAAGGTAAAAAGAATTACTTTTACTACTACTAATTTAGATATCTCCCATAAAATAATATATAAACTTGTGATAACATTACCAACCGACCAATCTGGCGGTATCCTGATTAAGTCAAATTAAGTCCAACCAGCCATTAAGGCGGTAATATGTGTCCATAAACCAGTCATAAAGGCGGAACCAAAATAAAATTACCAACCGACCAATCTGGCGGTATCATTGATTAGTCAGGTTTAAACCAGATTAAAATTAAATTACCAACCGACCAATATAGCGGTATCCTTGATTAGTCATATTTTAAATAGTGAATATATTATTTTTAGGGAGATTAATCTAAATAGCAATAGTAAAAGAATTACCTTTCACCCTAGCTGGGAAGTTACCTCCTCATGTGAATAGTAAAAACTGTAAAAAGTAAAGAAAGTAAATTACTATTATTACAAAAAGTAATTAAAATTATTACAAAACTAAAAACTAAAAATAAAAAGAAACTTAGAGAGAGAAGAACTCCCTATTTACATCAAAGAAATAGGAGAGAATGGTACAACAAAATCTGAAATCTCGAGCTCAATTTATAGGCGCGGATAAGCTTCCGGCGTCGTGACGCCAGAGCCTTTGGCGTCGCGACGCTGGAACAGTGAGTCGTTGCATACTCTCGGCTTGACATGTGGCGATTCTGATAAGAGGATAATGTTAGACAGTAATGACCCATAGCGTCACTATTTTGTAAATGATATTGTATTATTGTACAAAATTAACTATGTAGTAATGAAATTGCCTTTTACCGTTTTTGTAATTTATTTACTTTGATATATAAATGGTAAAAGTCCCTATGATTAGTTCCGGATTGTGATGATATGAGACGGTATCAATCCGTAAAGGTTTAATCATTAAATATCCCTAGTCGTAGTATTATCGAGATTGGACATCGATAATGCGGAATAGACTAGTACTGCACTTGTGCATGTTGTGAGGGCACAACGGCATAGTTCTCATATATTTAAGTATTGGATACTTATGCAAGTGCGGTAGGAGGTGTGTTTTTTACCGATGGTATGGAAAACAGATTCGCTCTGGATAGACCCCGCGGAGTCCCATTGGTAGTATGTCTGCGTGTCTATGGGAGTCCGCTTCAGGGTAGGTGCATATGATCTTAACCTGAGATTTGCATCGCTAGTACTTACGACAATCGGTAAATTAGTTTTGGTGGTCCAGGGCTTTAACGGGTTCTGTGTACACCTCTTCTGGGTTTATCGAGAATCGTAGTGTACTGGGTGTGATGTCAAGATGGAAGTATCACTTCAGACATATGGAAATGATGATCGCGAGGGATACAGAACTAGTACTCTATAATGGTTGCAACCATCGGGATAATATGACTAGGTCAGGATTATCCGATTCAAAGAGACTGGTTGCTTGATGTCCGATATGTGTATCGTACGGGGCAGACACATCTCCAGCCCCAGGCCTTACATGTGATCATCAGATACTGGTTCGATATACACTATACTACGGTATACTACGCCTGTTATAGATCTAATATTCCAGTAAGAATATTTCTAGAGAATTGGGTAGGCATGGCGTTTTGCTAGAAGCTAACCTTGTCTTGTAAATCGGTAAAAACGTAGTACTTGGTACGTACGTGTTCGAATAGTTCGACAACCGGATTTACTGCCAACATATCTAGAGGTCTCTTGGGTCGCTTCCCGAAGATTCACCAATGACGTATGATTCAAACTCGATTAATCTTGGATTAATTACGGAGAGACTTTATCTTGGATAAAGTACTATAAAGAGAGAGAACGATTAATTTAGAATTAATCGTAAAATTATTATATTCGATATAATAATCGGAATTCGATTTCGACGCGAAATTAAAATTAGATTTTAATTCGGGCAAATGAGTTAATTTAGAATTAATTCGTTAGCGACGTAAATAATAATTTCGCTAAGCGCAATTATTTATTTAAATTCGATTTAATTAACGTCGCGACGTAAGTTCGGTATTTCGAAAATATCGGACCCGAACGCGTGAGTGCACGTGGGCCCACTTTCATTTGGAAACGTGTAGGGCCCACATGACACATGTCATTATTTGCATTATTTAATTCTTGATGTATTGCATGAAGATAGTGTACAAGCACTCAAGGGTAATGCATGGAAATTGAGTGTTAGACACTCTAAGCCTTGCATGGTTTGTGTCATAAGTATATTATTATTTAATAATTATTATGACATAAATATAAATTGATTTTTGAGACAAAAATCATATCTTCTTTCCTCTCTCAAATTACCGAAACAGTGGGCATTGTTTTGGCTCTCCAATTCTTCATTTGTTTTATGGCAAGACAAGAAGAAAGTGTACAAGTTTGGAACTCTAATGCACAACTTTGGCTAGCAACATCAAGGGATCATACAAGGTGTTATGGGAAACTCATCTTAGAGCTTGGAAGGATCAAATATAGCTTGGAGCTTCTCTTTTCTGCTTGGCCGAATCCTTCACTGCACAAAGGAGCAAGTTTTATTTCATCAAACGCATCCACATTCCGTTTTTGTGAGTATTGATTCCGCCATACTTCAATATAGTTCATTCTTTTATATATATTTTGCTTGTGCTTTTGATCTTGGGACATGGATTAGACTTTCCAACAGATAAGGCGACATGTGGCGAGGCTGCTAAGAGCTCAATTATTATGCTGACATGGCGATGATGTGGCGCTGACATGGCAGGGCGGCTGAGATCAATTGTCGGCACCGTAAGATTGCGACACGTATCACGGCGTGATTGGCTGATGATGACATGGCATGTTGACTCGGTTGACCTGCTGACGTGGATGATGACGTGGCAAGACGCGTGGAAGAGTTGACTTGTTGACCGGATGACGTGGCGACACGTAGGATGACATGTGGCACACGTGGAAATAGTAATTGTCGGCACCATAGGATGATGACACGTGGCACGGCGCATGTTAGCAGATCGGCTATGATGGTTACACGTGGCACGGCGCACGTTAGCAAAGTCAAACTTCTCAAATTCTGACCCATTGACCCGGCGCACATTAGCATACCACGGTGCACGTTAGGCGTCGCGACGCGCCAAAATTACCGAAATGCCATTTTTGCCAATTTTTCCTGTTTTGCCCCAAATCACCTCCAGAATGTCCTGAAACTTTATTTATCTACAAAATAACACAAAACACATCAAAATATTCACAAGTCTCAAGAAACTATACAAAATATTATGTTAAGTGAGTGGGAAATAGTGACAGATTTACCACTCATCAATGACTCGCACTTTAATTTATATGAGATTAATTAGATAAGAGAGAGAATTAATCTGGGATTAATTGCGGAGATATTTTATCTGGGATAAAATATCATTTAAATAGAGAAAACGATTAATTTGGAATTAATCAATAAAATAATATATTCGATATATTAAACGAAATTGGATTTTAATTCGGGCGAACGAATTAATTTAGAATTAATTCGTTAGCGACGTGAATAGTGATTTCGCTAGGCGTAATCATTTAATTACGACACAACGGAAATTCGTTAATTTGGAATTAACGAACCAAGCACCGGGATTGTTTGCGAGCACATTCGCATTTCGAATTCGAGTGTGGCACGCAAGTCAAATCAAGCGTCAAATTGCTAGTCGCATCTAGCGTCACATCATTCGTCAATCAAGTGATGGATGTCTTTCACTTTGAGTGATTGACGCCAGTCACTCTTCACTGATTGATGGGTAGTGATGTGTGTAGTTGATGGAAGAGTGTTTAACACTCAATTGTGATGTTTGAAAGACATATACAAATATTTTAATATTTGGTATTTGATTTTCAAATTTTTGGTATATGTTTTTGGAAAACAAATACACATATCACTTCACACATTTTTTCATCTCTCTCCCTCTCTTCATCTACACGCCCAAGGGGCTGAAAAATACTTACTGGTTTTTGTCAAAAAACCGTGAGATGGGAAGCAAAGTGTGGGAAATTTGTGGCAAATTTCTCAAGAGCTAGCACTCCGAGAGACATGCAAAGGTGATAGGAAGTCCACCCATGAGCCAGGAATCATTTGTCAAAGCTTGGAGCTTGTTGATGGAGCATCAATGGCCGAATCTTGGAGGGCAGTGGCAGTGAACTGCCGTGACCATGACAGTGAGCAAAATCAAGTTTTGTTCGTCGTAGCGTAGCTCAACCGATCGATGTGAGTATTCCGTAACTTCGTTGATTTATATTCGCACATATTTCATGCTTGTTTATTGATCTTGGGACCTTAGTAAACACCAACAATAAGTCACATCGTGAGTCATATTGTTGGACAGTTATGACCAATAGCGTCACTATTTGTAAAAGATATTGTGTTTTTGTACAAAATTAACTATGTTGTAATGAAATTTCCTTTTACCGTTTTGTAATTTATTTACTTTGATATATAAATGGTTAAAAGTCCTTATGATTAATTCCGGATTGAGATGATATGAGACAGTATCAATCCATAAAGGTTTAATCATTAATATCCCTAGTCGTAGTATTATTGAGAATGGACATCGATAATGCGGAATAGACTAGTATTGCACTTATGCGCGTTGTGAGGGCATAACGGCATAGTTCTCATATATTTAAGTATTAGATACTTATGCAAGTGCGATAGGAGGTTGTTTTTTACCGATGGTACGGAAAACAGCTTCGCTCTGGATAGACCCCGCGGAATCCCATTGGTAGTATGTATATGTGTCTATGGGAGTCCGCTTCAGGGTAGGTGTATTTAGTCTTAACCTGAGACTTGCATTGCTAATACTTGCGATAATCAGTAAACTTTGGTTTTGGTCGTCCAGGGCTTTAACAGGTTCTGTGTACGCCTCTTCTGGGTTTATTGAGAATCGTAGTGTATTGGATGTGATGTCAAGACGGAAATATCACTTCAGACATATGGAGATGATGATCACGCAGGGATTCAGAACTTGTTCTCTATTGTGTTGCAACCATCGGGATAATATGACAAGGTCATGATTATCCGATTCAAAGAGACTAGTTGCTTGATATTCGATATGTGCTTCGTACGGGGCAGACACTATTCTAGCCTCAGGCCTTGCACGTGACATCAGATACTGGATCGCAATACGCAATACTACGGTATACTACACCTGACATAGATCGTATATTCCAGTAAGAATATTTCTGGAGAATTGGGTAGGCATGGCGCTTTGCTAGAAGCCAACCTTGTCTCGTAAATCGGTAAAAATGTAGTACGAGGTACGTACGTGTTCGGATAGTCCGACGACCGTATTTACTGCCAACATATCCAGGGATCTCTTGGGTCACTTCCCGAAGATTCACCGATGACGTATGATTCGAGCATAATTAATCTAGGATTAATTACGGAGAAACTTTATCTTGGATAAAGTACTATTTGAAGAGAGAGAAAGATTAATTTGGAATTAATCGACAAAATAATATATTCGATATATTATACGAAATTGGATTTCGACGCGGAATTAAAATTAGATTTTAATTCGGGCAAACGAGTTAATTAGAATTAATCGTAAGCGACGTGAATAGTAATTTCGCTAGGCATAATTATTTAATTACATCGCGACAGAAGTTCATTAATTCGGAATTAGCGAAACCGAGCCCGGAAGTGTTTGCGGGCCCACTCGCATTTTGAATTCGAGTGGGGCCCACAAGTCACATCGCGAGTCACATCACTTATCATTTATTTGTGATAGATGTCAAAGTCACTTTTTGGTGAGTGACATGTGTCACTATTCATGATGGAGTTTGGTGTGGGCATTTAATGCCAAATTGGAGCCAAAATGGTTGTTGACTTTTTGAAAGCTAATACCAAACATTTGGTAATTGTTTTTTCATACGGTTTTTTGAAAACAAATATGGAAAAAAAAAAAAAACTCTCTCTCTCTCTCTCCATTTTTTCTTGACCGAAATAGTGAGCTTTTTCCCTCTTTGTTTTCTTTAATCTTTACCGAATTTGGAAGGGAAAAACTTGAAGGATTTTGTTGCAAAATATTTCATAGAGCTAGCACTCTTCAAGGATAATCAAAAGGTGATAGGGAAACCTAATCAAGAGCTTGGAAAGACAAAACAAAGCTTGGAGCTTTTGATTTCATCTTGGCCGAATTCTTGGGAAGCTTGGAGGAGAAATTTTTTTGAGCATCACATCCAATCTGTTCAATGTAAGTGTGTTTCCGCTACATTATTTATTGTATTCATTCTATTTCGTGGCTTAAAATGAACTTGGGACATCAATAGAAACCAAAAATGGTATCAATGAGCCTTTTAAGCATTAAATTTTTTAGGTAAAATTTGGGTAAATTGATTTTGAGCATATTTTGAATAAATTACTTGTTTGAGCATGCTTATGGATGGATGAATTTGAGTTGTTTGTGATCAATTTAGAGAAAAATGGATTGGATCAATTTTTCACCAAAACTTGGCTTGGCCGAATATGTTTTACCCTTGGAAGTCTTGGTATTTTTTGTTTTGATGATCATTGGATGACTTGAAACGAATTGGAAATGTCGATTTTTAATTCGATCGGATTGAAAAATGAAATCGGACAAAATTCCTTACCTTGGCTGAGAACTAATTAGCATGTATGGACTTGATTTTTGATTCAAGAATGTTGGAAATTAGTTGAACAAATAGGATACATTATTAATTGGTTAAATTGTATTTTGGAAATATTGATTTAGTTAATTAATTGATGTATTAATTTAATTAATTAAGTGATAAAATTTGGAATTTTAAAATTTGGTTAATTGGGCTTGAAAATGTTATATTTGGGCATAATGGGCTTGGTTGGGCCAAGTTGGTTTAGGGCAATTGGATTGGATCCAAATTGGGCCTAAATCATTCCATTAAGTCCAAATGTAATAAATGGGCTTTAAAATTTAATTGGGCCTTATGGGCTAAAATTGGTTTTTTGGCATATGAGGGTGGTTCCTCAATTGGGCTTGGTAATGGGTTTGACCCATATTGACCAAAGCCCATGCCTTATAAAAATCAATTGAAAGCCCATCAGACTTTAATTAAAGGAACATTGGATGTTAGTTGGGCTTTGAGACCCGATAAGATTAGATTTGGAATCTTAGTCGTTAAAGCGCATTAAAAAGTGTAGATATTTAATTTGGAATTAAATACATGAATTAGTATTGAATACGAATTAAATTAGATTTAACGATTAGTTCGATATAATTCAAGAATTCATACTTTAAGTACTTATTCTCAAACGAGTTGGACTCGCGCAAATCAAATCATTGTTTGAACAGTAGATGATCACTAATATTCAAAGATAATTAATTTGATTAGTTTGAATGAATAACATGCTGAATGAATACATGGATGTGATGTATGAATAGCATATATCGGATGGATATTAGAAGGGAAAGGGCAATTTTAGAAATTGTTGTAAATCGGAATTTATAAATTGGACCTGCGTGTCCAGCCTTCTCTCTCATTATTTCTTTGTATTCTCTTCTCACCTAATTCCCCTCAATGTTAATGAGGTTTCTCTTATTGTATTATGTAATGGGTAGAAGTAGAATAGTGCTAGCCGGGGAGAGGAAAGGGAGCGATTTATTCTAGGAACAATCTGTTTAAATATCCATCCATATATCGTTATTAGTTTACTTTACGCGCCCTGTTATGCTTTTAGAAAAGCATGCTTAATGGTGTATGATAAGACCTTAACAAAGATAATAAATTGGTTGCCAATTTACGCAAAAAAAACCCTCAAAACTTATTAAGCGTTATTTCCTTCCGTTGAGTGATTCTTACTCAAGATCCAAAGTTGGCATTGGTTTATTGGCCAAAGTCAAGACCTATGTCAATTGCGGATGTGTTTGAATCATGAGAGTTTTGTTCCATATCAGTGTCTTGTCCAAGTCGTGATTTCTTGGCCAAAGTCAAGATCACTTCTTGTCCATCGACATTGATTACGAAGCTTTCCATGTCAAAGGGTCCCGCTTAACTGGAATCATTAAGCTTGTTGTGCCAAAGCCAAGGCTTAGTTGATTCAGAGGAAAAAGGTTAGGAAAATATATTGGATATATTGGCATATATATGTATATATGTTTCGGACTTGGATGTCCACCTACCGGATCTAGGAATTGGATTAGATCCAATTGATCTTCGAGATCTACCTAGTTAAAATCATACTGCTCGTTGGCCAAAGTCAAGGTTGTGTGTTATTTAACGGGATCCTAGCCCACTAGGAAACTGGGTTTCCTGAGTACTCGACAGAGGGTTAGAGGCTCGCCAAAAAATAGTGGGAGGCTAGTATTGAATTTGCAATTTCATTCAGATACTTAGCTTTACGCGTTGTCATATTATTTCGTCAAAATTATTTTATTAGTTGGACTAATATAATGTTATTTTTCTTGTAACAGTTAGACTGTACCCATATATCGTTGATTCGATAGTTAGACTATCGTAATCAAGATGACAGGAAAGGGAAATGTCCGAGACATTATCATGGGCGAAAATGTCTTCAAGGGCACGAACTTTGCCGATTGGGAAATGAATCTGAGGATAGTCCTTGGAGCCGAGAGGCTGCTATATACTATACAGAGACCTCTTGGGCCTAAACCCAAACCTGATCAGTTACTTGAGCTGGAGCTTTGGAAGACTCACAGCGATATAATGATATTGCTCAGTCTATTATGCTTGCTGCTATGACTCAGCATTTCTTTCGACAGAACAGGGACTTGTTCCCTATAACATGTTGGCGAGGTTACACGATCTTCACCGATCTAACCGAAGGTCGCAGAGATATGAGTTAGTGAAGAAGCTCTTCCGTTCACGTATGTCAGAACGCATGTCTGTCGAGTCCCATGTGGCACAAATGATTGCTGACATAGATGAGCTGGCTAAGATGGGGATAGTCTTAGAGGCTGAGATTACCATAGATATGATCTTGATATCTCTCCCCGGCACTTGGAAACAGTTCATCATAAGCTATAACCTGATGAACACTGATGATACTCTTGGAGAGTTGTTGTCAATTCTCAAGGAAGCTAAAAAGGAGATGCTTAAGGGCAACAAGCGCGAGGCGCACTTTCCTTCGACATCTCAGACACCAAGGGCTGGGCCCAATGCGACTGGAGGTGTGAAGAAGAAGAAGCACAAAAGAAAGGGCAAGGCCAAATCGTCAAAGGCTTATGGGAAGCCTAAGGACAAATCTCAGGATGTTTGCCTCCAGTGCGGCATCGGGGTCACTGGAAGCGTGACTGCCATAGGTACAATGCGCTCTAGAAGGAGATTAAAGCGGGCAAGGCACCGGCTTCAGGTATGTTTGTTATTGAGATAAACATGACTATTTCTAGTTTTAAAAATTGGATTTTTGATTTTGGTTGTGGTACTCACATATGTATTGATGTGCAAGATCTGTGGATTAGCAGGAGACTGGCCGCAGGGGAGATTGATCTACGCGTCGAAAAGAGGCACCAGTCGCCATTTGGCCGTTGGCACTTTTGTTTTAGAACTGCCCTCGGGGCATGTACTTGAACTTAATGACTGTTATTATGTACCTAGTTTGACTAGGAATATTATTTCTGTATCTATCTTAACCCAATGTGGGTATACTTTTGTATTCAGAACACAGGGTGTTTTGTGTATAAAAATGATGTAGAAATTTGCACTGCTGATGCAAATAATGGTCTTTATATTTTGAATATAAATCAATCTCAAACATATAATATAACAAACAAAATGCTTAAAATGAGTAATAAAGATGAAACTTCTATGTGGCACTGTCATCTGGGACACATAAACAATACTCGCATATCCACACTTTCGAAGAGTGGGTACTTGGACGGATTTGATCCAAATTCATATGACGTCTGTGAATCTTGCTTATTAGGAAAAATGCCTAGATCACCTTTTAGCGGTAAAGGTGAACGCGCCACCGAACTATTAGCCCTCGTTCATAGTGACATATGTGGGCCCATGTCTAGCCAGGCTAGAGGTGGATACGAATACTTCGTAACCTTTACGGATGATGCATCGCGTTATGGTTATGTGTATCTTATGAGACACAAGTTGGAAACTTTTGAGAAATTCAAAGAGTTTCGACACGAAGTTGAAAAACAGACCGGCAAGAGTATAAAGACATTACGGTCGGACCGTGATGGTGAATACTTGAGCAATGAGTTTCTAGATTACTTGAAAGAATATGGTATTCTTTCACATTGGAATCCTCCTGGAATACCGCAATTAAACGGTGTGTCCGAACGGAGAAACCGAACCTTGTTGGACATGGTTAGGTCTATGATGAGTCGCACTGAGCTACCTATTTCCTTCTGGGGACATGCATTAAACAATGCAATTCTTATTTTGAGTAAGGTTCCGTCAAGTTATGTACAACAGACACCATATGAGATATGGACAGGAAAGAAACCGGGTTTCTCATTCCTGAAGATTTGGGGATGCTGGGCATACGTCAAACGTTTGGAAGGTACCAAAATTGAGCCCAAATCGGAAAAATGCCTATTCGTAGGATATCCTAGGGAAACCAAAGGATATTACTTCTATCACCCACGAGAGAAAAAATTATTTGTTGCTCTACATGCGGTTTTCCTTGAGAAGGAATTCCTAAATGCAGTGGTTAGTGGGATGAAAGTATAACTCGATGAAAATCGTAGTGATACTGTTCCTGGCATAGAATCCTCAACGGAACAAGAACAGTCCATCCGGGATGAGACTGTACCACAATCTTCTATTACACAAGGACCGCGTAGATCGGAGAGAGTCAGGAAACAACCTGAGAGGTATGGGTTTCTGATCTCACCTCATGTAGATATTAATGTTATTGAGGATAACGAACCGGCTACGTATGAGGAAGCGATAAAAGATATCGATTCCACTTTATGGCAAGAAGCCATGAAGTCCGAAATGGACTCCATGTATACCAACCAAGTTTGGACATTGGTTGATGCACCAGAAGGTGTGAAGCCTATTGGATGCAAATGGGTCTTCAAGAAGAAGACCGACATGGATGGCAACGTACAAACGTACAAAGCTAGGCTTGTAGCGAAGGGGTATCATCAACGACATGGTGTCGATTATGATGAAAATTTCTCACCCGTTGCCATGATTAAATCCATTCGGATAATGCTTGCTATTGCTGCATATTTCGATTACGAGATATGGCAGATGGACGTTAAAACCACTTTCCTTAACATAAACCTTTTGGAGGATGTTTATATGTAACAGCCTGACGGTTTTATCGTGCCTAGACTTGCAAACAAGGTTTGTAAGTTAAATCGGTCCATTTATGGACTGAAGCAAGCATCACGGTCATGGAACCAACGTTTTGATGAGATCATAAAAGAATATGATTTCATTCAAAACGAAGATGATCCTTTTGTATATAAGAAGGTTAATAGGAGAGCACTGACTTTTATTGTCCTTTATGTTGACGATGTATTGCTTATAGGCAATGACATTCCCATGCTAACATCGGTGAAAGCTTGGCTTTCATTGAAATTCTCCATGAAAGATCTGGGAGAAGCAGCCTTTATTCTGGGAATAAAAATCTACCGGGATAGATCTAGAAAGCTGCTTGGACTCTCCCATAGTACATATATTGACAAAGTGTTGAAGAGATTCAACATGGATCAGTCCAAAATCGGACTGTTGCCAGTGTCACATGGTGTCTATCTATCTAAGGACATGTGTCCTAAAACTAAATATGAGAGAGACAACATGAGTCGGATACCGTTCGCCTCAGCAGTTGGATCGATCATGTATGCCATGATATGTACGCGACCTGATGTCTCCTATGATTTGAGCATGTGTAGTCGATATCAGGCCAATCCAGGTGAAGGTCATTGGATGGCGGTTAAGAATATCCTTAAGTATCTTAGACGAACTAAGGATGCTTTCTTAATATATGGAGATGGAGAACTTGAGGTAACTGGGTATACCGATTCAAGTTTCCAAACCGACAGAGACGACTGTAAGTCACAATTCGGGTACATATTTTGTTTGAATAACGGAGCAGTGAGCTGGAAATCTTCCAAGCAAAAGACTGTTACCGATTCAACAACAAAAGCGGAGTACATTGTTGTAGCTGAAGCCGCAAAGGAAGCATTTTGGATCCGAAAATTCCTAATTGGATTAGGAGTAGTTCCGTTAGCAGCTGAGCCCGTTCCATTGTATTGTGACAATAACGGGGCTATAACACAGGCTAATTGTTGGATAATATGACCCATAGCGTCACTATTTGTACAAATCACGGTGTTGTTGTACAAATTAACTATGTGACAAGGAAATTGCACTCTCATCATTTGTGATTAAATCACTATAAATGTATATATGAAGAGAGGTCCATATGATTAGTTCCTGGATTGAGATGATATGAGACAGTATCAGTCCACGAAGGATTAATCATTAAATATCCCTAGCCGGAGTATTATCGAGACTGGACATCGATAATGTGGAATATGCTAGTATTGCACTTGTGCGTGTTGTGAGGGCACAACGGCATAGTTCTCATATATATAAGTATTGGATACTTATGCAAGTGCGATAGGAGGTCGTGTTTCACCGATGGTACGGGAAACAGCTTCGCTCTAGATAGACCCCTCGGAATCCCATTGGTATTATGACTATGCGTCTATGGGAGGCCGAAATCAAGGTAGGTGTGTATAGTCTTAACCTGAGACTTGCATCGCTAATACTTGCGATAATCGGTAGACTTTGGTCTTGGTGGTACAGGGCTTTAACCGGTTCTGTGTACACCATTTCTGGGTTTATCAGAGTGTCGTAGTGTATTGGGTGTGATGTCAAGATGGAAGTATCACTTCAGTTATATTGGAGATGATGTCACGCAGGATACGGTACTAGTGCTCTTAAGTGTTGCGCAACCATCGGGATATTGTGACCAGGTCATAAATATCTGATTATAGAGACTATGTTACCAGACATCCAACATGTGCTTTGGACGGGGCAGACACTTATCCAGCCCCAGCCCTAGCACGTGACTATCCGATACTGGGCCAATATACACAATACTACGGTATACTACGCTTGATACAGATCTATATATTCCTGTAAGAATATTTCTGGAGAATTGGGTAGGCATGGCGCTTTGCTAGAAGCCAACCTTGTCTTGTAAATCGGTATAAACGTAGTACGAGGTACTTACGTGTTCGGACAGTCCGACGATCGTATTTACTGCCAACATATCCGGAGATCTCATGGGTCGGTTCCTGAAGATTCACCGATGACGTATGACTCGCACTTTGATTAATCTGGGATTAATTAGAAGAGAGAGATAGAATTAATCTGGGATTAATTCGATGAGGGAGAAAATTAATCTGGGATTAATTGCGGAGATATTTTATCTGGGATAAAATATTAATTAAAGAGAGAGAACGATTAATTTGGAATTAATCGATAAAATAATATATTCGATATATTATAAGAAATTGGATTTTGACGCGGAATTAAAATTAGATTTTAATTCGTGCGAACGAATTAATTTAGAATTAATTCATTGGCGACGTGAATAGTGATTTCGCTAGGCGTAATCATTTAATTACGACGCGACGGAAAATTCGTTAATTTGGAATTAGCGAACCCGAGAGTGATTGCGAGCGCATTCGCATTTCGAATTCGAGTGCGGCACGCGAGTCACATCAAGCGTCAAATCGTTTGTCACATCATGCGTCAAATCAATTGTCACTTTGAGTGATGTGACTTGACAACATGTCACTTTATTAAAGTGATGTGATGTGACTTAAAGTTAAAAGTAGAAATGATGGAAAGCTTTATTGCTTTTTTATTTTTGACTTTTGAATTAAAGATATATATATCTTTTATTTAATTTACTTTGTAAATAAAATAAAAATATATATTAAATCTTTTCTCTCTCACACATGCAAGACACGGTTTTCTCATTTTCCCTCTCTTTTCCTCTCATCTTCTTCACGGCTTCACTGCCGATTTTCTTCTTGATTTTTCTGGTTTCACCGAATTTTTGAGAAGCAAATTGAAGAAGACTTAGTACTACCACACCATGAGTGATACATAGGTGATAGGGAAGTGTCTTCATGAGCTTGGATTTATTTTTTGAGCTTGAAGCTTTGAGCTTCAATGGAGTCCATGCATGGCCGATTCTTGGAGGAACCAAACCAGTCCAAACCGAGCAGCCCACTGCCTTGGAGAGCTGTTGCCGTGAGCTTGGAGGAAGCAAAAACGCAACTTGTGTTCATTTCATCAAAACTGTTCAATGTGAGTTATGATTCCGCACCTCCTTTGATGTGTTCATATTCGTTTTTTTTTATGCTTGATTTGTTGATCTTGGGACTTGATTTAACTCCTACACTAAGGAACCGCGGTCTCATCAACGATCCAAGCATGTTCTTTGACGTTTCCATCTGATTCGAGAGATCATACATCGTGGCGATGTGAAGGTCGAGAAGGTCGCATCAGATGACAACATGGCAGATCCGCTGACGAAAGCTATTCCTCAGTAAAAGTTTGAGCGACATGTACATAGTTCGGGTATTAGATGCTTGAGTGAATGGCTATAGGCCAAGTGGGAGATTGTTGGACAATTATGACCCATAGCATCACTGTTTGTAAAAGACATTGTGTTTTTGTACAAATTTAACTATGTTGTAATGAAATTGCCTTTTACCGTTTTGTAATTTATTTACTTTGATATATAAATGGTAAAAGTCCTTATGATTAATTCCGGATTGAGATGATATGAGACAGTATCAATCCATAAAGGTTTAATCATTAAATATCCCTAGTCGTAGTATTATTGAGAATGGACATCGATAATGCGGAATAGACTAGTATTGCACTTGTGCGCGTTGTGAAGGCATAACGGCATAGTTCTCATATATTTAAGTATTAGATACTTATGCAAGTGCGATAGGAGGTTGTGTTTTACCGACGGTACGGAAAACAGCTTCGCTCTGGATAGAGCCCGCTGAATCCCATTGGTAGTATGTATATGTGTCTATGGAGTCCGCTTCAGGGTAGGTGTATTTGGTCTTAACCTGAGACTTGCATCGCTAGTACTTGCGACAATCGGTATACTTTGGTTTTGGTCGTCCAGGGCTTTAACAGGTTATGCGTACGCCTCTTCTGGGTTTATTAAGAATCGTAGTGTATTGGATGTGATGTCAAGACGGAAGTATCACTTCAGACATATGGACATGATGATCACGCAGGGATTCAGAACTTGTTCTCTATTGTGTTGCAACCATCGGGATAATATGACAAGGTCATGATTATCCGATTCAAATAGACTAGTTGTTTGATATCAGATATGTGCTTCGTACGGGGCAGACACTATTCCAGCCCCAGGCCTTGCACGTGACATCAGATACTGGATCGCAATACTCAATACTACGGTATACTACGCCTGACATAGATCGTATATTCCAGTAAGAATATTTCTGGAGAATTGGGTAGGCATGGCGCTATGCTAGAAGCCAACCTTGTCTCGTAAATCGGTAAAAATATAGTACGAGGTACGTATGTATTCGGATAGTCCGAAGACCGTATTTACTGCCAACATATCCATGGATCTCTTGGGTCGCTTCCCGAAGATTCACCGATGACGTATGATTCGAGCATAATTAATCTGGGATTAATTGCGGAGAAACTTTATCTTGGATAAAGTACTATTTGAAGAGAGAGAAAGATTAATTTGGAATTAATCGACAAAATAATATATTCGATATATTAAACGAAATTGGATTTCGACGTGAATTAAAATTAGATTTTAATTCGGGCAAACGAGTTAATTTAGAATTATTTCGTAAGCGACGTGAATAGTAATTTCATTAGGCATAATTATTTAATTACGTCGCGACGGAAGTTCATTAATTCAGAATTAGCGAAACCGAGCCCGGAAGTGTTTACGGGCCCACTCGCATTTTGAATTCGAGTGGGGCCCACAAGTCACATCGCGAGTCACATCACTTGTCATTTATTTGTGATAGATGTCAAAGTCACTTTTTAGTGAGTGACATGTTGTCACTATTCATGATGGAGTTTGGTGTGGGCATTTAATGCCAAATGGAGCCAAAAATGGTTGTTGACTTTTTGAAAGCTAATACCAAACATTTGGTAATTGTTTTTTTTCATATACGTTTTTTTGAAAACAAATATTGGAAAAAAAAACTCTCTCTCTCTCTCTCCATTTTTTCTTGACCGAAAACAATGAGCTTTTTCCCTCTCTGTTTTCTTTCATCTTCACCAAATTTGGAAGGGAAAAACTTGAAGGATTTTGTTGCAAAATCTTTCATAGAGCCAGCACTCTTCAAGGATCATCAAGAGGTGATAGGGAAACCTAATCAAGAGCTTGGAAAGACAAAACAAAGCTTGGAGCTTTTGATTTCATCTTGGCCGAATTCTTGGAAAGCTTGGAGGAGAAATTTTGTTGAGCATCACATCCAATCCGTTCAATGTAAGTGTGTTTCTGCCACATTTCTTTATTGTATTCATGATAGAAGTGGTTGAGTGTCTTTAATGAGATTTTTGGCTCCAAAATTTTGGTTGACGTTTTGGAAAGGATATACCAAATTTTGGAAAAGGATTTTTCATTATTGATTTTTTAAGAAAACAAAACACAAAAGAGAAAAACTCTCTCTCCCTCATTTTGGTCATTGTCGTGACCTCCTCCAAGAGAAAGGAAAATTGTTTTCTTTCTTCCATCTTGCTAGCACACTAAAAGGATCAATACAAGGTGATAGGGAAACCGAACTTAGAGCTTGGAATCCTTTGGAAGCTTGGAGCTTGTTCATCTTCTTCAACAAAACAAGCCTTGGCCGAATACATCAAGAAAGGAGGAAATTTTTGTTGATCTTCGCATCCAAAAGTCGTTCTTTGTAAGTATGATTCCGTCATACTTCTTATGAGTATTCATTCTTTTCATTGCTTATATTGATCTTGGGACCACCTTAGAAACCAAAAATGGTATCATGGAGCAAGGTTTAAGCATGAAAAATATTACGGTAAATTTTGGGTAAAAATGATTTGAGCATGATTTGATAAAATTGATTGATTGAGTATGCTTGAATGATGATAACATAGTGTTATGCATGATCAATTTCATGAATAATGAATTGGATTAATTTTTCCCCTTAATCTTGGCTTGGCTAAGAGTTTCATGCCCTATAATGTCATGGTATTTTTTGTTCTTTTGATCATTGGATGAGTAAAAGGACTTGGGTGATGTTGATTTAAGATTCAATTGGATTGAAATCGAAATCGGACAATAAACCCTAGAATGCCGTGAATGATAAAGCATGTATGAGATGATTTTTGATTCAAAAATGTTGGACATGAGTTGAACAAATTAATACATGATTAATTGATTAAATTTATATTTTGGAAATATTATTTAGATAATCAATTAATGTATTACACTTGAATTAATTGAATTTTGAAATTCGGAATATTGAAATTTAATTAATTGGGCTTGATTTTGAATTGGGCTTATAATTGTTGTATTTGGGCATAATGGGCTTGGTTGGGCCAAGTTGGTTTAGGCCAATTGGATTGGATCCAAATTGGGCCTAAATCATTCCATTAAGTCCAAATATAACAGATGGGCTTTAAATGTTTAATTGGGCCTAATGGGCCTAAATTGGTTTCTAGGAAAATGAGGGTGATTCCTTAATTGGGCTTTGGTATTTGGGTTTGACTCACATTGACCAAAGTCCATGCCTTATGAAATTAATTGAAAGCCCGTTGGACTTTAATTAATTACATTGGATGTTAATTGGGCTTTGAGACCCATTAAGATTAGATTTGGAATCTAAGTCGTTAAAGCGCATTTAAAGTGTAGTTATTAAATTTAGAATTAATATTGAATTAGTATTGAATACATATTAAATTGGATTTAATTAAGTAGTTCGATTTAATTCAAGAATTCATACTTTGAGTACTTATTCTAAATCGAGTTGGACTCGCGCAAATCAAATCATTGTTTGAACATTGGATGATCACTGATATTCAAAGATTAATTAATTTGATTAGATTGATTGAATAACATGCTTGAATGAAAAGATGTATGTGATGAATGAATAACGTATATCAGATGGGTATTAGAAGGGAAAGGGCAATTTTGGAAATTATTGTAAATTTAGAATTTATAAATTGGACCTGCGTGTCCAGCCTTCTCTCTTTATTGATTCTTTGTATTCTCTTCTCACCTAATTCCCCTCAATGTTAATGAGGTTTCTTTTATTGTATTATGTAATTGGTTAGAAGTTGGAATAGTGCTAGCCGGGGAGAGGAAAAAGAGTGATTTGTTCTTGGAACAATTTGTTAAATATCCATCCGCATATCGTTATTAATTTACTTTCCGCGCCTTATTATGCTTTTAGAATGCATGTTTAAGGGTGTATGATGAGACCTAACAAAGATAATAAATTGGTTGCCAATTTACGTGAAAAACCCTCAAAACATATTAACCGTTTTCCTTCCATTGAGTGATTCTTACTCAAGATCCAAGATTGGCACTGGTTTGTTGCCCAAAGTCAAGACCTTTGTCAATTTCGGATGTGTTTGAATCATGAAAGCTTTGTTCCATATCGGTGTCTTGTCCAAGTTCTGATTTGTTGGCCAAAGTCAAGATCACTTCTTGTCTATCGACATTGATTACGAAGCTTTCCAAGGTCAATGGGTCCCGCTTAACTGGAATCATTAAGCTTGTTGTGCCAAAGCGAAGGCTTAGTTGATTCAGAGGAAAAGGTTAGGAAAATATATTGGATATATTGGCATATATATTGTATATATGTTTCGGACTTGGAGGTCCACCTACCGGATCTAGGAATTGGATGAGATCCAATTGATCTTCGAGATCTACCTAGTTAAATATCATACAACTTGTTAGCCAAAGTCAAGGTTGTGTGTTATTTAACGGGATCCTAGCCCACTAGGAAACTAGGTTTCCCAAGTACTCCACAGAGGGTTAGAGGCTCGCCGAAAAATAGTGGGAGGCTAGTATTGAATTTGCAATTTCATTCAAATACTTAGCTTTACACGCTTTCAAATTATTTTGTCAAAATTATTTTATTAGTTGGACTAATATTGTTTTATTTTTCTTGTAACAGTTAGACTGTACCCTTACATTGTTAATTGGATAGTTGGACTATCGCAATTAAAATGACTGGAAAGAACAGTGTCCGGGACATCATCATTGGCGATAATGTCTTTAATGGAACTAACTTTTCCGATTGGGAAATAAATCTAAGGATAGTCCTTGGATCTGAGAGGCCTCTTGGGCCTAAGCCCAGATCTGATCAGTTGGTCGAGTTAGATCTTTAGAAGACTCATAGCGATAACAACGCAACTGCTCAATTTATTATGCTTGCTGTTGTGACTCAGCAATTCCGTCGACAGAACAAGGGATTGGATCCCTATAACATGTTGGTGAAGTTGAATGATCTACACCGATCTAATCTTAGATCATAAAGATATGAGTTACAGAAGAAGCTTTTCCGCGCTCGGATGTCGGAGGGTACATCTGTTAAACATCATGTGACACAGATGATTGCCGACATCGAGCAGCTTGGACAAATGGGTATTGTCTTTGAGATAGAAACCTCTATAGATTTGATCTTACAGTCTCTCCCCGACACTTGGAGTGGGTTCATCATGAACTATAATATGATGAACCAAGAGCAAATGCTTGGAGAGTTGATGTCTACGCTGTGTGAGGCAGAAGCGCGAGGCGCACTTCGCTTCTACATTTCGGACTCCGAGGGCTGTGCCCAAGGCGACTGGAGGTGTCAAGAAGAAGAAGAAGAAAGGCAAGGCCAAATCGTCAAAGGATTCTGGGAAGCCCACGGACAAATCCCAAGATGTTTGTCTTCAGTGCGGACAGCGGGGTCACTGGAAGCGTGACTGCAGCGAGTACAAGGCACTCAGGAAGGAAATCAAGGCGGGCAAGTCACCGGCCTCAGGTATGTTTGTTATAGAAATAAACATGACTACTTCTAGTTTTAAAAATTGGATTTGTGATTCTGGTTGTGGTACTCACATTTGTACTGATGTGCAGGATCTGCAGATTAGCAGGAGACTGGCTTCAGGAGAGATTGACCTCCATGATGGAAATGGGACACCAGTCGCCGTTTTGGCAGTTGGCACTTTTGTTTTAGAACTGCCTTCGGGACATGTACTTGAACTTACAGACTGTTATTATGTACCTAGTTTGAATAGGAATATTATTTATGTATCTATGTTAGCCCAATGTGGGTACACTTTTGTATTTAGAAACACTGGGTGTTTTATGTATAAAAATGATATAGAAATTTGCACTGCTGTTGTAAATAATGGTCTTTATATTTTGAATATAAACCAATCTCAAAATGTAACAAACAAAAGGCTTAAAGTAAGTCATAAAGATGAAACTTATATGTGGCATTGTCGTCTGGGACACATAAACAAGACTTGCATATCCACACTTTCTAAGAGTGGGTACTTGGACGGATTTGATCCAAATTCATATGACGTCTGCGAATCTTGCTTATTAGGCAAAATGCCTAAATCACCTTTTAGCGATAAAGGTGTACGTGCCACCGAACTGTTAGCCCTTATTCATAGTGATGTTTGTGGGCCCATGTCTAGCCAGGCTATAGGTGGATATAAATACTTCCTAACCTTTACGGATGATACATCGTGTTATGGTTATGTTTATCTTATGAGACACAAGTCGGAAAATTTTGAGAAATTCAAAGAGTTTTGACACGAAGTTGAAAAACAGACTAGTAAAAGTATTAAGACATTATGGCCGGACCGTGGTGGTGAATACTTGAGCAATGAGTTTCTTGACTACTTGAAATAATATGGTATTCTTTCACTGTGGACTCCTCCCGGGACACCGCAATTAAACGGTGTGTCCGAACGGAGAAACTGAACCTTGTTAGACATGGTAAGGTGTATGATGAGTCGCACTGAGCTACCTATTTCCTTCTGGGGATATGCATTAAACAGTGCAATACTTATTTTGAATAAGGTTCCGTCAAAGTCTGTTCAACAGACACCATATGAGATATGGACATGAAAGAAACCGGGTTTCTCATTCCTGAAGATTTGGGGTTGCTGGGCATACGTCAAACGTTTGGAAAGTACCAAACTAGAACCCAAATCGGATAAATGCCTATTTGTAGGATATCCTAGGGAAACCAAAGGATATTACTTCTATCACCCACGAGAGAACAAAGTTTTTGTTGCTCTACATGCGGTTTTCCTTGAGAAGGAATTCCTAAATGCAGTAATAAGTGGGAGGAAAGTAGAACTCGATGAAAATCGGAGTGATACTGTTCCTGGCATAGAATCCTCAACGGAACATGAACATTCATCAGGGATGAAGCTGTACCACAATCTTCAAATACACTAGGACCACGTAGGTCGGAGAGAATCAGAAAACAACCTGAGAGGTATAGGTTTCTGATCTCACCTCATGTAGATATCAATCTCATTGAGGAAGACGAGCCGGCTACGTATGAGGAAGCGATACAAGATATCGATCCCGCTTTATGGCAAGATGCCATGAAGTCCGAAATGGATTCCATGTATACCAACCAAGTTTGGACACTGGTTGATGCACCAGAAGGCGTAAAGCCTATTGGTTGCAAAAGGATCTTCAAGAGGAAGACCGACATGGATGGCAACGTACAAACGTACAAAGCTAGGCCTTGTAGCGAAGGGTATCATCAACTACATGGTGTCGATTACGATGAAACTTTCTCACCCATTGCCATGATTAAATCCATTCGGATAATGCTTGCTAATACTGTATATTTCGATTACGAGATATGTCAGATGGACATCAAAACCACTTTCCTTAACGGAAACTTGTTGGAGGATGTTTATATGTAACAACCTGACGGTTTTGTCGTGCCTAAACATGCAAACAAGGTTTGCAAGTTAAATCGGTCCATTTGTGGACTGAAGCAAGCGTTGCATTCTTGGAACCAACATTTTGATGAGATCATAAAAGAATATGATTTCGTTCAAAACAAAGATGATCCTTGTGTATACAAGAAGGTTAGTGGGAGCGCACTGACTTTCATTGTCCTTTATGTTGACGATGTATTGCTTATGGGCAATGACATTCCCATGTTAACATTAGTGAAAGCTTGGCTTTCATTAAAATTCTCCATGAAAGATCTGGGAGAAGCAGCCTTTATTCTGGGAATAAAGATCTACCGGGATAGATCTAAAAAGCTGCTTAGACTCTCCCAGAGCACGTACATTGACAAAGTGTTGAAAAGATTCAACATGGATCAGTCTAAGAGGGGAATGTTGCCAGTGTCACATGGCATCACTCTATCTAAGGACATGTGTCCTAAAACTCAAGATGAGAGAGACAACATGAGTCAGATACCATTCGCCTCGGCAGTCGGATCGATCATGTATGCCATGCTATGTACGTGACCTGATGTCTCATATGCTTTGAGCATGTATAGTTGCTATCAGGCCAATCTAGGTGAAGGTCACTGGATAGCGGTTAATAATATCCTTAAATATCTTAGACGAACTAAGGATACTTTCTTAATCTATGGAGATGGAGAACTTGAGGTAACTGGGTATACCGATGCAAGTTTCCAAACCGATAAAGACGACTGTAAGTCGCAATCTGGGTACGTGTTTTATTTGAATAACGGAGCTGTGAGCTGGAAATCTTCCAAGCAAGAAACTGTTACCGATTCAACAACAGAAGCGGAGTATATCGCTGCAGCTGAAGCAGCAAAGGAGGCAGTTTGGATCCGAAAATTCTTAATTGGATTAAGAGTAGTTTCGTTAGCAGCTGAGCCCGTTCCATTGTATTGTGACAATAACGGGGCTATAACGCAGGCTAAGGAACCGTGGTCTCATCAATGATCCAAGCATGTTCTTCGACGTTTCCATCTTATTCGTGAGATCATACATCGTGGCGATGTGAAGATCGAGAAGGTCGCATCAGATGACAACATTGCAGATCTGCTGACGAAAGTTATTCCTCAGCAAAAGTTTGAGCGACATGTACATAGTTCAGGTGTTAGATGCTTGAGTGACTGGCTATAGGCCAAGTGGGAGATTGTTGGACAATTATGACCCATAGCGTCACTATTTGTAAAAGACATTGTGTTTTTGTACAAATTAATTATGTAGCAAAGGAATTTGCCTTTTATCATTTCGTAATTATATTACTTAAATGTGTTAATGATGAAAGTCCTTATGATTAGTTCCGGATTGAGATGATATGAGACAATATCAATCCACGACGGTTTAATCATTAAATATCCCTAGTCGTAGTATTATCGAGACTGGACATCGATAATGCGGAATAGACTAGTATCGCACTTATGCGTGTTATGGATCGTAACAGCATAGTTCTCATATATTTAAGTATTGGATACTTATGCAAGTGTGGTAGGAGGTTGTGTTTACCGATGGTACGGAAACAGCTTCGCTCTGGATAGACCCCTCGGAATCCCATTGGTAGTATGAATATGTGTCTATGGGAGTCCGCATCAGGGTAGGTGTATTTGGTCTTAACCTGATACTTGCATCGCTAGTACTTGCGATCAATACGTTTTGGTTTTGGTCGTCCAGGACTTTAACAGATTCGGTGTACGCCTCTTCTGGGTTTATTGAGAATCGTAGTGTATTGGGTGTGATGTCAAGACGGAAGTATCACTTCAGTCATATGGAGATGATGGTCACGCAGGGATACAACTGGTTCTCTAAAGGGTTGCAACCATTGGGATAATATGACTAGGTCACGATTATCCGATAATAAAGAGACTAGTTGCTAGTGATCCGATATATGTTTCGTATGGGGTAGACACTATTCCAGCCCCAGGCCTTGCATGTGACGTCTGATACTGGATCGTAATACGCAATACTACGTATACTACGCTTGCCATAGATTATATATTCCATTAAGAATATTTATGGAGAATTGGGTAGGCATGGCGCTTTGCTAGAATCCAACCTTGTCTCGTAAATCGGTAAGAACGTAGTACGAGGTACGTACGTGTTCGGATAGTCCGACGACCAGATTTACTGCCAACAATCCAGGGATCTCAATGGTCGCTTCCGAAGATTCACCGATGACGTACGATTCGAACTTTATTAATCTGGGATTAATAGCGGAGAGATTTTATCTGTGATAAAGTACTATTTGAAGAGAGAGAATGATTAATTTGGAATTAATCGATAAAATAATATATTCGATATATTATACAAAATTGGATTTCGATGCGGAATTAAAATTGGATTTTAATTCGGGTAACGAATTGATTTAGAATTAAATCGCTAGCGATATGAATAGTAATTTTGCTAGGCATAATTATTTAATTGAATTTGATTTAATTACGTCGCAACGGAAAATTCGTTATTTCGGAATTAACGAACCCGAGCCCGAAATTTGTTTGCGGGCCCACTTCGATTTTGAATTAAAGTGGGGCCCACAAGTCACATCGCGAGTCATATCACTTGTCACTTTAGTGATAGATGTCAAGTCATTTTTTTGGTGAGTGAAATGCAGTCACTATTCATGATAGAAGTGGTTGAGTGTCTTTAATGAGATTTTTGGCTCCAAAATTTTGGTTGACTTTTTGGAAAGGATATACCAAATTTTGGAAAAGGATTTTTCATTATTGTTTTTTTAAGAAAACAAAACACAAAAGAGAAAAACTCTCTCTCCCTCATTTTGGTCTTTGCCGTGACCTCCTCCAAGAGAAAGAAAATTGTTTTCTTTCTTCCATCTTGCTAGCACACTAAAAGGATCAATACAAGGTGATAGGGAAACCGAACTTAGAGCTTGGTATCCTTTGGAAGCTTGTAGCTTGTTCATCTTCTTCAACAAAACAAGCCTTGGCCGAATATATCAAGCAAGGAGGAAATTTTTGTTGATCTTCGCATCCAAAAGCCGTTCTTTGTAAGTATGATTCCGCCATACTTCTTATGAGTATTCATTCGTTTCATTGCTTATATTGATCTTGGGACCACCTTAGAAACCAAAAATATCATCATGCTAGTCTCTCCACTTTGTTAACGCCCAGATTATTCACAAAACTATGACTATGAACATTTAAGAGTAATGATTCTCATAAGGCGTGGAAGCCATCGTCTTATTACTCCAAGGGCTTTCTTACAATGTTGATGATTCATATAAGTTATGTAAGACACGTATAATAAAGATTGTCATTTTATTAATTAATGAAAATATTACAAATACATGTACATATAGCCCATCTACAAGTTGGGTATAGGGCATATCCCTAACAGTTTGTATGGAACATCCTGATGATTTGTAGTACCAAAACATGCAAATAAGGTTTGCAAGATAAATCGATCCATTAATGGATTGAAGCAAGCATTGCGTTCTTGGAACTAGCGTTTTGATGTAATCATAATGGTATATGATTTAATTCAAAACGAAGATGATTCTTCTTATATAAGAATGTTAGTTGGAGCGCACTGAAAATGATTGTCCTATAAGTTGATGATGTATTACTACTTAGCAATAACATTCCCATAATAAAATCGGTGAAAGCTTGGCTTTCATGAAAAAATCTCCATAGAATACATGGAGAAACATGTTTTATTCTAGGAATAAAGATCTACTGGGATAGATCTAGAAAGCTGCTGACACTCTCTCAGTGTTCGTACATTTTAATATGTACGTGACCTGATGTCTCATATAGTTTGAGCATATGTAAACGCAATCAGGCCAATCCAGGTGATGGTCACTGGATTGAAGTTAAGAATATCCTTGATTATCTTGGATGAGACAAAGATGCTTTCTGAGAATATGGGGAAATGAGAACTTGAGGTGTCTGGGCTCACCGCTACAAGTTTCCAAACCAATAAAAATGACTGTAAGTCACAATGAGGGTACATATATAGTTTGAATAATGGAACAGTGAGCTGGAAATCTTCCAAGCAAGATACTGTTGCTGAATAAACAACAAGAGTGGAACATTGCTCCAGCTCAAGCAGTAAAAGAAGCTTTTTGGATCTATAAAATTCCTAATTAGATTAGGAGTAGTTCTGTTAGCAGCTGACCTAGGCTACAGCGTAGGCTAAAGAACCGCGGTCTCATCAATGATCCAAGTATGTACTTTGACTAATTCATCTGATTCGTTCGATCATACATAGTGGCGATGTGATGATCAAATAAATCGCATCAAATGATAACCTTGCAAATCCGCTGACGAAAGATGTTTCTTAGTAGAAGTTTGAGCAACCCGTACATAGTTCAGGGGTTAGACACTTGAGTGATTGGCTATAGGCCAAGTGGGAGATTGTTGGATAATTATGACTCATAGCATCACTATTTGTATAGAACATGGTGTTGTTGTACAAATTAACTATGTGACAAAAGAAATTGCTCTTTTATCATTTGTAATTGGATTACTCGGATATATAAATGATAAAAGTCCTTATGATTAGTTTCAGATTAATAAGATATGAGACAATATTAATCTACAAAGGTTTAATCATTAAATATCCCTAGTCCTAGTATTATCGAGATATGACATCGATAATACGGAATAGGCTAGTATCACACTTGTTTGTGTTATGGAAGCGTAACGGTATAGTTCTCATATATTTGGGTATTGGATACTCATGCAAGTGTAATAGGAGGTTTTGTTTACCGATGGTACGGAAATAGCTTCGCTCTGGATCGACCCATCAAAATCCCATTGGTAGTATGACTATGTCTCTATGGGAATCCGAATTAGGGTAGGTGTATTTGATCTTAACTTGAGACTTGCATCGCTAATACTTACGACAATCAATATACTTTGGTTTTGGTCGTTCGGGGCTTTAACAGGTTCTGTGTACGCCTCTTCTAGGTATACTGAGAATCGTAGTGTATTGGGTGTGATGTCAAGATGGAAATATCAGTTCAGTCATATGGAGATGATGATCACGCATGGATACAGAACTGGTACTCTAAGTGCTACATCCATCGGGGAAGTATGACTAGTTCATGACTTTCCGATCATAAAGAGACTAGTTGCTAGTGATCCGATATATGCTTCGTATGAGGCAGACACAACTTCATCCCCAGGCCTAGCATGTGACATCTGATACTGTATCGTTATACGCTATACTACGTATACTACGCCTGACAAAGATCTTGTATCCTGTAGAAGAATATTTCTGGAGAATTGGGTAGGCACGGTGCTTTGCAAGAAGCCAACCATGTCTTGTAAATCGATAAGTACGTGGTACCGGGTACGAACGCGTTCGGATAGTTCGATGACCGTATTTACTGCCAACATATCCAGAGATCTCTTGGGTCGCATCTCAAAGATTCACCGATGATATTTGACTCGAACAATATTAATATGGGATTAATTACGGCAAGAATTAATCTGGGATTAATTATCAGAGAAAGAATTAATCTGGGATTAATTGCGTCGATAATTTATCTGGGATTAATTCGTCGAAAGGAGAGAACGCGATTAATTGGAATTAATCGATAAAGTTAATTTAATAGTTAAATTAGATTTTACTATTTAATTTATTTAATTGAGCTAAAATAATATATTAGATATATTAAATGAAATCGGATTTCAAAGCGGAATTAAAATTGGATTTTAATTCGGGCAACGAATTAATTTGGAATTAATTCGCGAGCGACTTCGGTAATAATTTTACTGGATATTATTATTTAATTAAATTAGATTTAATTGTGTTGCGACGAAAATTTGTTTAATCGGATTAAACGAACCCGAGCCCAAAAGTGTGTTATGTAAGTAATTTGGATTTTGAATTCAATGTGGTGGGATTCACTCACTCACATCAACTAGTCATTTGTTGATGGAAGTTGTTGGGATATTATATTGGATTTACTTACCCATCACACCTACCAACAATAGAGATACAATTAATGAATTTTGGAAAATTATTAATTCTCTCTCTCCTTGGCCGTGTAAAGTGTGTGAGGCCATTAATCATTTTTTATCACTTTTTGGCAAAAATGAAAAATCTCTATGACCTGCGTTTTTTGGCTGAATTGGCTACTGACTTTGCCTTTTTAGTTCTTTTTGGCGAGAAGCGATTAATTCTTTTTGAAAGAAGCAATTGGCTTCTTCTTATTTATTTTTGAAGAACGCCACTGCCTTTGTTTTTGAAACAAGGCCAAATAAGCTATTGGCTTCTAATTAAAGAAGGAATTTGGCCTCTGTTTTTTTCCTTTTGAAAATGGCCAATTGGTTCCTCTCTCCAGGTTGAATTGTTGTTTCTCTTGGAGGGTAAAATTCGGCCACTTTTATTCTTGCTAGCACATAAAGGAAACAAATTAAGGTGATAGGGATACTCACCCATGAGGTTGGAATCAACAAAGAAAGCTTGGAGCTTCCTCACATCCGTGGAAATTTTTGAAAGTCAAAGTTGATCAATGTAAGTTAATTCCGCAAACTTCTTGATTTATTCACAAACTAATCACGCTTAGAGATCATGTGGCATGTTCTAGGAACACTTACAATGGTATTAGAGCGAGATCTAAGCTTGATTTGATTTTAGGGTTTGTAAACTTTAATTTGGGATTTTATGCTTGGAGTATGTATTTTCTTAAATTGATGGTTTGGTTGAGCTTGTATGATGTTTAATTGGATTTGTGCATCATTGATTTTGTGATAAATTGATTAGATAAAAATCCCCAAAATCCATGCTTGGCCGATTACTACCCTAGGAGAGCTCATGGTTAATTTTTTGAATTAGACAATTGGATGTTGATTCACATGAAATTGAATGTTAATTGTTGATTTAATTAGATTAAAATCAAAATTGGATGTTAATTTCATGTATTGCCGTGAGTTTGAAGCATTGTTGTAATGGATTGATTGTGCTTTAATTTGTGTTGGACATGAATTACATGTGAAGCATGATTAATTAGATTAATTAGTGTTTTGGAAATACTAGATTAATTAATTAATTGAATTAATTACACTTCAATTGAATTAATGTGTAATTTGGAATGATATATTAATCTAATTTGTTGTAATTGGGCTAATGGGCTTGGTTGGTGTAGGCACTGTATTTTTACATATAAGTCCCGATGATGAGCCTCGTACGGACGCACTACCTTTTAAAGTCGCGGAAGTCGTGGGAAATGGACGTCGGAATGGGAGATTCAAATGAGTACGTCGTCAGATTTGATTTGCATGTTTACTGCATGTGCGTTCGTTCTGCGTTCGTAAACACGTTCGAACGCTAAACAGAATGCGGGCGTTCGTGTAGCGTCCGAGAACGCGTTACCATGCACAAGAAGCCAAAACAAGCCTAGCCACCTCACATCTCACTTTCAACAAAGCCATTTAATAGCCTCCACCAACAGCCCCACAACATTAAATGACCTTTCCACCAAGTCAAATACAACATTAAATAACCCTCCACTAAACAACAAAGTCATTTAATAGCCCTCCATTAATGCAATCCACAAACAATCTCAACCCTCTCTTATAAAAAGACACATAAACTCACCTCTCTCAACCCTAGCTAGCTCATATTCACGCCACTATCAAAAAATAATAACCCTAAATACATCTTTCCTCTCTCTTTCCTTGGACACTCTCGGCATTTCACACAAATCCTAAGCCTTCGCCTCTCTCTCGACCCTTAACCAGGATCAGCAAACAGCCCCTCATTAGCACTCACGCCACTCACTCAAGCATTCCTTCTCACTCACGCACTCAGCATTCTCTCTCTCAGCAGCCACAAGCCATTCACTCACAAACAACAAACAATGAGATCACGCCACTAGCCACAAAGCCCTCACTCACTCAGCAGCCCACTAACGCCCCTCAATTAATGCAGCCACCTTAAACACACACGTAGCTCCCACTCACACACTTCATTCACGTTCTCTCACTCCAGTGCAAGCAACAAAAGACACACGACAATTTGAAGCAGCAAACCTTTAAGCCACCACACAACCACCTAAAATAAGACACAAAATAACAAACCCTACTCTCAACTCACGCCACACAAACCAAGCATACCTTACACGTACCCCAGACACCTCACTCTTAGCAACGCAAAAGGCACTGACCCTCCAAACAAACGACAAACTCACTGCCCTCACCATACAAATCAACAGTCCCCTTATTCACGCCACCAAACCAAGCCAGAATAAGCCCTGTAACCGAACAACATACTGCACTAAAAAAACACCCCAAAACAGTCCTAAAGACACTCCAAAATAGCCCCATAAATCATTACAAAACAGTCCAGAAAATAACTAAAAACAGTCCCTCAAAATAGTGAATAAATCACCAAAAACAGTCTCTAAATACCCCTAAAAACAAAGACCAGAAACAGTAGCCAAAATGACCAGAAAATAGCAGTAAAAATGGAGGAAACAGCAACCCAAAGCAGCAAGTCAACGAAGGAAAACAGTGAACCAGTGAACCAGAGGAGTTGCGGAGCATTAACCCTTCCGACGGCCACGTAACACACTTCCAAGAGGTGACTTAAGAGGTTAGACCTGAAGGCACCCTTTTATTTATTCCCATTCATTTTCTGTTATTTATTATTATGTCTTTGCATGCGCATTGTTGATTCATGTATGTTGTGGCCATGGGATGAATTAAATATGTGTTATCTCTTGTAGTATATCGGATGGAAACCCAAACGTAAATTCCGTAGCCGAATCTGAATGGACGGTAATGCGGTCTGTACTTGGGAAACATTCCACGTACCACTTGAGAGACGCACATATTTCGTTTCATCCGACCTTGTGTTTAAGCATGATTTAGTCGTTTAATATGTTATTTATTTTATGCATGATTTATTTATGTTTCCGCATGTGTTAATTTAAGGTATTCATTAGTTGTGTGTTTATCGTTATTCCGACTTATTTTTATACATGCAAACTTAGATATAGGCCGTATATGAACTTAGATGTAGATTACTTCTGCGAATGTATGTTGCGTAGACTTGGTTAGATTATTGCAGAAATCCTTTCATTACATGTGGCATAAGTTGTTGGGTTTTCTAGGTCAAACCAAGATCAATTAAACAAGAAATCATGTGAATACAACAAAGTAAGAATGCGGAAAATACTCACTTTGATCGGATTTAGGATGCGTTGAACATAAAAATTCTGCTCCTTGAAGTTTCGGCCAAGCCCTTGTGTTGTGCTCCAAGCTCCTTTTTGAATGTTGAATCAATGCTCCAAGCTTTGATCTTTGATTCCAAGCTCAATGATAGGTTTCTCTATCACCTTTGTAAGACTCCTTGTGTGCTAGCACTTGTGATTTTTGAAACAAAATATCACTCAACATGAACCCTAGGTTCACGCCAAAGTGAAGAAAAAAAGGGGGGAGAGTTTCGGTCATCCAAGCATAAGAGGAAGAGAGAGTTTTTCTTATTTTTGTGTGTCTTGTAATTGATTGCAAAACAATTACCTATTACCAAAATCCAAAGTTGGTAAAAGTCATTACAAAATGACAAAGAGTATAAAATAAGCAACCACCAACTTTTATCACCATAAAGTAACAAAGTTGACTAGTTGATGTTACTTGTGATGTGACTTGTGGGCCCCACTTGATTCAAAATCCGAGTGGGCCCGCAACACATCCCGGGCTCGGGTTCGTTAATTCCGAATTAACGATTTTCCGTTGCGACGTAATTAAATCAAATTTAATTAAATAATTATACCTAGCAAAATTACTATTCACATCGCTCGCGAATTAATTCTAAATTAATTCGTTTGCCAGAATTAAAATCCAATTTTAATTCCGCGTCGAAATCTAATTTCGTATAATATATTGAATATATTATTTTATCGATTAATTTCGAATTAATCGTTCTCTCTCTTCAAATAGTATTTTATCCCAGATAAAATCTCTCCGCAATTAATCCTATATTAATTTTCTCTCTTATAAGTAATCACATATTAATTATGTTCGAGTCATACGTCATCGGTGAATCTTCGAGAAGCGACCCATGAGATCCCTGGATATGTTGGCAGTAAATCCGTTCGTCGGACTATCCGAACACGTACGTACCTAGTACTACATTTTTACCGATTTACGAGACATGGTTGGCTTCTAGCAAAGCACCGTTCCTACCCAATTCTCCAGAAATATTCTTAAAGGAATATATAATCTGTATCAGGCGTAGTATACGTAGTATTGCGTATTGCGATCCAGTATCGAATGCCACATGCAAGGCTTGGGGCTGGAATTGTGTCTGCCTCGTACGAAGCATATATCGGATCTCTGGTAACTAGTCTCTATAATCGGATAATCAAGACTTATTCATATTATCCCGATGACTGCAGTACTAAAGAGTACTAGTTCCGTATCCTACGTGATCATCATCTCCATATGACTGGAGTGATACTTCCATCTCGACATCACACCCAATACATTACGATTCTCAATATACCCAGAAGAGGCGTACACAGAACCTGTTAAAGCCCCGGACGACCAAAACCAAAGTATATTGATTTTCGCAAGTATTAACGATGCAAGTCTTAGGTTAAGACCAAATACACCTACCCTGATTCGGACTTCCATAGACACATAGTCATACTACCAATGGAATTCCGAGGGGTCTATCCAGAGCGAAGCTATTTCCATACCATCGGTAAACACAACCTCCTATTATACTTGCATGAGTATCCAATACCCAAATATATGAGAACTATGTCGTTATGCTCCCATAACGCGCACAAGTGCAATACTAGTCTATTCCGCATTATCGATGTCCAATCTCGATAATACTATGACTAGGGATATTTTTATGATTAAACCTTAGTGGATTAATACTGTCTCATATCTTATTAATCCAGAACTAATCATATGGACTTTTATCATTTATATATCCCGATAATCCAATTACAAATGATAAAAGAGCAATTTCCTTTGTCACATAATTAATTTGTACAACAACACAATGTTCTGTACAAATAGTGATGATATAGGTCATAATTGTCTAACAATCTCCCACTTGGCTTATAGCCAATCACTCAAGTGTCATACACTTGAACTATGTACGAGACGCTCAAATTTCTGCTGAGAAACTGCTTTCGTCAGCGGATTTACATGGTTATCATCTGATGTGATTTATTCGATCATCACATCGCCACGATGTATGATCCGATGAATCAGATGAAATAATTGAAGTATATACTTGGATCGTTGATGAGACCATTAATTCTTTAGCCTGTGCTGAGGCCTAGCTAAGCTACTAACAGAACTATACCTAATCTGATTAGGATTATTACAGATCCAAAATTGCTTCTTTTGATACCTCAGCTGCAGCAATATTCCGCTTTTATTGTTTATTCGGCAATAGTATCTTGCTTGGAAGATTTCCAACTCAATGTTCCGTTATTCAAAATATATAGTACCATTATTACGACTTACAGTCGTTCTTGTTGGTTTGGAAACTTGCAGTAGTGAACCCAGTCACTTCAAGTTCTCATTCTCCATAGCTTAAGAAAGCATCTTTAGTTCGTCTAAGATACTTAAGGATGTTCTTAACATCAATCCAGTAACCATCACTTGGATTGGCCTGATTTTGACTCCTTATGCTCAAAGCATATGAGACACCAAGTCGCGTACATATATTTCAATGTACGAGTTCTCAGAGAGTGCCTACAACTTTTAGATCTATCTTAGTAGATCCTTATTCCTAGAATAAAGGTTGTCTCTCCAAAGTATTCTATGGAGAATTTTCTTGAAAGCCAAGCTTTCACCGATTTTATTATGGGAATTTCATTTCCAAGAAATGATATGTCATCATTTTATAGGACAATCATTATCAGTGCACTCCCACTAACCTCCTTATATATACAAGAATCATCTTCGTTTTGAATTAAATCATATACCATTATGATTACATCAAAACAATAGTTCCAAGAACGCAATGCTTGCTTCAATCCATAAATGGATCGATTTAACTTGCAAACTTTGTTTGCTTGTTTTGGTATGACAAAATCGTCATGATGTTGTAAATATCCTCCAAAAGGTTTCCATTTAAAGAAAGCGGTTTTGACGTTCAGCTGCCACATTTCATAAATGAAACATGCAGCATTAGCAAGCATTATCCAAATGGATTTTAATCATGGCAACAAGTAAAAGGTTTCGTCGTAATCAACACAATGTTGATAACGATCAATTTTCGCTACAAGCCTAGCTTTGTATGTTTGTATATTGCCATCCATGTTTGTCTTCCTTGAAGACTCATATAGTACCAATAGGCACAATGCCTTTCGGTACATCAAACACTGTCTAAACATGGTTGGTATACATGGAATCCATTTCGGACATCATGGCACTTTGCCATAATTGGGAGTCGATAACATGTATCATTTCCTTATACGTAGCCGGTTCTTATGTATTCGAAGATTGTGGTACAGCTTCATCCCTGATGAACTGTTTGTGTTTCGTTAAAGAATCGGTGCCTTGAACAGTATTACTCTGATTTTCATCAAGTTTTACTTTCCTCCCACTTACCACTGCATATAGGTATTCCTTTTAGGAAAACCGCATGGAGAACAACAATTACATTGTTCTCTTGTGAGTTGTATAAGTACTATACTTTGGTTACCCTAGGATAACCTACAAATTAGGCACTTATCCATTTTGGGTTCTAGTTTGGTATCATCCAAACATATGCCCAGCATTCCCGAATCTTCAGGAATGAGAAACCCGATTTCTTTCATGTTCATATATAATATGAAGTCTGTCTAACAGATTTTTCATGGAACCTTATTCAAAATAAGTTTTGCACTGATTAATGCGTATCCCCTAGAAGGAAATTGGTAGCTCAAAGCGACTCATAATTAACCTTACCATGTCCAACAAAGTTCGGTTTCTCTGTTCGGACACACCGTCAAATTGAGGTGTTTCGAGAGGAGTCCACTGTGAAATAACTCCATATTCTTTCAAATGGCCGAGAAACGTATTGCTTAAGTATTTTCCACCACGGTCTAATCATGACGGTTCAATACTTTAACCTATCTATATGTCTACTTCATGTCGAAACTCTAAAAGTTTCTTACTTGTGTTTCATAAGATACACATAACCATAACGCGATGCTACATCCATAAGGGTTACGAAGTATTTGTTGGACAAAATGACCCATAGCGTCACTATTTGCACAGATCATTGTGTTGCTGTAGCAAATTAACTATGTAACAAGGAAATTGCATTCTCGTCATTTGTGATTAGATCACCATAAATATATAAATGAAGAGAGGTCTCTATGATTAGTTCCTGGATTGAGATGATATGAGACAGTATCAGTCCACGAAGGATTAATCATTAAATATCCCTAGCCGTAGTATTATCGAGACTGGACATCGATAATGCGGAATAGGCTAGTATTGAACTTGTGCGCGTTGTGAGGGCACAACGGCATAGTTCTCATATATATAAGTATTGGATACTTGTGCAAGTGCGATAGGAGGTCGTGTTTCACCGATGGTACGGGAAACAGCTTCGCTCTGGATAGACCCTTCGGAATCCCATTGGTATTATGACTAGGTGTCTATGGGAGGCCGAAATCAAGGTAGGTGTGTATAGTCTTAACCTGAGACTTGCATCGCTAATGCTTACGACAATCGATATACTTTAGTTGAGGTCGTCTAGGACTCTAACCGGTTCTGTGTACGCCAATGCCGGGTATATTGAGAATCGTAGTGTATTGGATGTGATGTCAAGACGGAAGTATCACTCCAGTCATAGTGGAGATGATGTCACGCAGGATACGGTATTAGTGCTCTTAAAAGATGCGCATCCAATCGTGATATTATGACCAGGTCATGAATATCCGATTATAGAGACTAGTTACCAGACATCCGATATGTGTTTCGGACGGGGCAGACACTTATCCAGCCCCAGCCCTAGCACGTGACTATCTGATACTGGGCCGATATACACAATACATTAGTATACTACGCTTGATACAGATCTTAATATTCTTTAATGGATATGTCCGGAGAATTAGGTAGACTTGGTGCTTTGCTAGGAGTCGACCTTGTCTCGTAAATCGGTAGAACGTAGTACTTGGTACGTACGTGATTCGGATACTCCGACGACCGCATTTACTGCCAATATATCCGGAGATCTCATGGGTCGCTTCCCGATAATCCACCGATGACGCACAACTTGCACTCTTGAATAATCTGGGATTATACAGAAGAGAGAGAAAATTAATCTAGGATTAATTACGGAGATATTTTATCTAAGATAAAATATCGTCTAGAGAGAGATAACGATTAATTTGGAATTAATCGGTAAATTAATATATTCGATATATTAAACGAAATTAGATTTCGACGCGGAATTAAAATTAGATTTTAATTCGGGCAAACGAGTTCATTTAGAATTAATTCGTTAGCGACGTAAATAATAATTTCGCTAGCCGCAATTATTCGATTTAATTAACGTCACGACGTAAGCTCGGTATTTCGGAAATATCGAACCCGAACGCGTGAGTGCACGTGGGCCCACTTTCATTTGGAAACGTGTGGGGCCCACATGACACATGTCATATTATGCATTATTTAATTCTAATGCATTGCATGAAGATTGTGTACAATACACTCAATGGTTTTGCATGGAGTTTGAGTGTTTGACACTCTAACCATTTCATGTTTTGTGTCATAAGTTTATTATTTATTTAATAAATATTATGGCATAAATATAAATTGTTTTTTGGTAAATCATTTTAAACTCAACACAATTTTATCTCTCTCAAAATGCTCTCTTCTCTCAAGCCCAAATGAAGGAATTGTTCACTGGTTTGGAACCAGAAATGGCGTGAACAAAGGGAAACCAAGAGTGGTTTCTCATGGTGAGAAATCAAGTGCTAGCACACTTTCAAGTCTTGCGAAGGTGGTAGGGAGGTTCGACCATGAGGCGGGACTCATCCGATGGAGTTTGGAGCTTCATTTTGAGACCCGAAACTGCCAAGACAGTGAGCATGGACTGGTTGCAGTGGCGTGAGCAAGGCAATACGTTTTTGGCCTTGATTCGTCTTCAAATCGACATAACCGATCAATGTGAGTATTCCGCTACCTCCGTTGATGTATTCACGCATTATTTCATGTCTTGATTTGATCTTGGGACCTAGATTTTTACCAACAATGGCATCAAGAGCTAATGTTGCAAGCATGAAATTTTAGGGCTTAAAATTTGGGTAAATGTTTGTTGAGCATGATTTGAGTTAATTGGTTGTTTAAGTATGCTTATAACATGTTTAATTTCATTTTGGTTGGACCAATTTGTTGAAAAATGATTTAGAATTATTTTCCCCATATTTTTGCATCTTGGCCGAATATGTGACTAATATTGGGTATTTTGATTTTGAGCATGATTTGGTTAAATTGATTAATTGAGCATGTTTAAATGATCTTTAATTGAAGATTGATTTGATCAATTTCAACAAAATATGATTGGATCAATTTTGCCCAAATTGGAAGTGTTGGCCGAATGTGTGATGTGTTTGGAAATTTGGAATTTTTTCATTTTGATTCATTGGATGGGTTGTAATGTTGATGGATGATGTTAATTTGAAGTC